>VMBQ01004465.1:0-34259 GCA_007657795.1 Dreissena rostriformis
GCCCTACTATATAGTACCGTATTTCATCATTCAGCCCTTCTATATAGTACCGGATTTCCTGCCATGCAGCCCTACTATATAGTGCCGTATTTCCTGTCATTCAGCCCTACTATATAGTACCGTATTTCCTGTCATTCACCCCTCCTATATAGTACCGTTTTTTCTGCCATGCAGCCCTACTATATAGTATCGTATTTCCTGCCATGCAGCCCTACTATATAGTGCCGTATTTCCTGTCATTCCACTCTACTATATAGTACCGTATTTCCCCGTTGAGCATTCCACGAGGTTCTGCTCCGACAGATCTGTTGTCCTCCCATGGTTCTTACTCATAATCGCCTCCAGGGATCCCAGAGCGGAGAATGCCCAGCATAAACCAGACGAGCCCTGCAATGACAACATCGTTGACTTGAAAGTACAGACTTGAAAGTAAAGTCCACATATCATGAAAAAAAAACAATGAACATAAACACATAGAGCTACCTGAAATAGAAACAACGTGGGACGGACATAGAAATGACCTTGAACTTCAGTATTAACACAATAACCACAATCCACGTACTTGTATTGAGATGAAAACTATTTATGAAATCGCGAATTATTAGTCTAGAAATGATTTTGTTAAAATCCTGGAATGACAATTCTGAAATAACAATGTAAGAACCGGATTTGACGGCATTAAAAAACAGCCAGTTCAAACAATTTTATTTTATATTGACATAAATACTTACTGAGTACTGACTAAAAAGAAACAAGCATTGAAGTTCAAATTTCAAAAGTCACAATAGTCATTCCAAAATTAGCCTTGGCATATTTTAAATATAAGCGAATTCGTTATTATTGACTTGTTATTGTTTGTCTTCTTTCAAACGTTTATACGAAATCTTCAAAAAAAAAAGTACATTAAATTTGAATTATTGTTCTACATTTGTTAACTGTGGGACTTTATATGCATTTGGTGCGAGCCTCTGCAAAATAATTATTTTTCTTGTAAAATAAAATGAATCTGCAATGGAGTTTGTACCTAGTTATCAAAATAACTTCTCGATATGCCATACTATATTACTTATGACATCACAATAGTAATGATAAAACCAAACGTGAAGTCAGTGCAACAAAACATTCATTCCTGGCAAATCAGTAACTCTGATGAATACTGTTGAATAACAGAACATTACAAAATAGCATTCGTGTTTCCTGAACAACTATTGTGTTACATTGCACTTCCTGAATACCATTTTCAAATCATTATACACTGATAACAATAGTTGTTGGTATATTTTAAGAACATATTTATCATAACGACATGTCCTTTTTTTACATTTGTTGTTCCACATATGGATAATAGCACATATATTATGTTATTGACATGTATCGCTACATAATGGATCTTTTGGACGATACCTGGTCTCTAACGGGTGTCACCTCACCCCGACGTCACCAGTCGATTGCCAGAGGGGCGGTAGGGTCGGGCTCTGTCAGAGCTTCCGGGTAGACTTCCGCTCCATCCTCGGGCACGATGAGACCCCGGAGCATCGTCTTCTCGAACTCGTCTTCCGCCTGGCGAAGGAGGCGCAAAATAAAATGGGTGTTCAAGCAACTGTTGGTTAGATATGCCTAATTCCGCTTACAGAAAAAAAATATCAGCTTTTATCTACACGTACCATGTCTCAGTATTTATTATCTTAATCAAATGAAATGCTTCCTTTGATCATTAATGTTGTTCTGAGTACACCATTCCAAAATGGTTATGCTCGTCCGTTGCTTAGTGGGACTTCTCGGCCCAGTCTCGCGAACGAAACCAGTTAATTTAAACGCCATTATCTCTTACAAACGATATATTGATAAATAATTAATAATAAAAATAATATTTTGTGAACACATATGTTATAATTGAACTAAACGATTGCATATTTAAGGGATGTTTGTAAGCCTAAGCAAGCCTACTCACACAGTATTTGACAGAGTAAACGAGATTTAAAAGCACTTGGTACGCTAATGCAATTCGCGTCATATATTAAACGTTTGCGTACACCATATATAAAACGCTGAATTATGTAGAAATAATACGGATTTATTGAATTGAATATGGGATACTGCAGCAAACATCCCTCCAGATCAGGGATAAGTTTACATGCTCATTCAGCCGTTTACACGCCATGGGAGGTAAACACTGCAAGGAGTTTGGATATGTAAACAAAAGACGCTATCCAAATACCATCTGGGAAGGGGACAACGACAACGAGCGAGGTCTGGTATAGTGTTAGGGTTAGGGTGAAAGGCTAACCATAACCCTAACCCTCTAACCCCCGCATGCGCATTACAATACCAGGCCTCGCTCGTTGTCGGTGTCCGCTTCCCATACGATTTCTCACAATGTCTTACTTATCGTATCGGTAGTTGTGTCATCGCTGGCCGTATCTGATACAGCATAGGTCCCGACCGTCGTACCATCAATATAAAGTACTTATGCAGAAACATAATAAACAGAAGAAATACCGAGTGACAAGTGTACATTTTATTTTGATTTATTCACAAATTGATGATTTCCTTAATTTGTACCAATCTCGGTTGACAATAGTGAAATTCAATAATTAAAAATATATTGTCATTTTGAAATCATGGTAATACACTTATAAAACACACATCTTAATATTTAGCTTATGAGTACTGAAACGGTTACAGTTCAACGAATGCGTCAAGCATACCGGCAGCAGCTTTATCAGCGACGCAACCTACGTAGTGAGTAGTGCTGTACTCGACCTTGTTCTTGATCTCTACTGTCACAGTGGCCGTGCCGGCAGTACCAACAGCAGGTGTAGCACTGGAAGCATGTTTTAAAGATATATATTGATCATTTTGGTACAACCGTGCTATCAAACTAGTATACATGAATATTTCAACTTTCAGGTGCCTGCCTTTTTTGTTCTTCCAAAGCGAGTAAGTCGAGAAAAAACTTAGATGTTTGGTCGCCTCTTTGTCAAGAAATATTTTTTATAAATTTGATTCATATTTTGATGCATTATAGATAGATAGATAGATAGATGATAGATTGATAGATAGATAGATAGATTGATAGATAGATAGATAGATAGATAGATAGATAGATAGATAGATAGATAGATAGATAGATAGATAGATAGATAGATAGATAGATAGATAGATAGATAGATAGATAGATAGATAGATAGATAGATAGATAGATAGATAGATAGATAGATAGATAGATAGATAGATAGATAGATAGATAGATAGATAGATAGATAGATAGATAGATAGATAGATAGATAGATAGATAGATAGATAGATAGATAGATAGATAGATAGATAGATAGATAGATAGATAGATAGATAGATAGATAGATAGATAGATAGATAGATAGATAGATAGATAGATAGATAGATAGATAGATAGATAGATAGATAGATAGATAGATAGATAGATAGATAGATAGATAGATAGATAGATAGATAGATAGATAGATAGATAGATAGATAGATAGATAGATAGATAGATAGATAGATAGATAGATAGATAGATAGATAGATAGATAGATAGATAGATAGATAGATAGATAGATAGATAGATAGATAGATAGATAGATAGATAGATAGATAGATAGATAGATAGATAGATAGATAGATAGATAGATAGATAGATAGATAGATAGATAGATAGATAGATAGATAGATAGATAGATAGATAGATAGATAGATAGATAGATAGATAGATAGATAGATAGATAGATAGATAGATAGATAGATAGATAGATAGATAGATAGATAGATAGATAGATAGATAGATAGATAGATAGATAGATAGATAGATAGATAGATAGATAGATAGATAGATAGATAGATAGATAGATAGATAGATAGATAGATAGATAGATAGATAGATAGATAGATAGATAGATAGATAGATAGATAGATAGATAGATAGATAGATAGATAGATAGATAGATAGATAGATAGATAGATAGATAGATAGATAGATAGATAGATAGATAGATAGATAGATAGATAGATAGATAGATAGATAGATAGATAGATAGATAGATAGATAGATAGATAGATAGATAGATAGATAGATAGATAGATAGATAGATAGATAGATAGATAGATAGATAGATAGATAGATAGATAGATAGATAGATAGATAGATAGATAGATAGATAGATAGATAGATAGATAGATAGATAGATAGATAGATAGATAGATAGATAGATAGATAGATAGATAGATAGATAGATAGATAGATAGATAGATAGATAGATAGATAGATAGATAGATAGATAGATAGATAGATAGATAGATAGATAGATAGATAGATAGATAGATAGATAGATAGATAGATAGATAGATAGATAGATAGATAGATAGATAGATAGATAGATAGATAGATAGATAGATAGATAGATAGATAGATAGATAGATAGATAGATAGATAGATAGATAGATAGATAGATAGATAGATAGATAGATAGATAGATAGATAGATAGATAGATAGATAGATAGATAGATAGATAGATAGATAGATAGATAGATAGATAGATAGATAGATAGATAGATAGATAGATAGATAGATAGATAGATAGATAGATAGATAGATAGATAGATAGATAGATAGATAGATAGATAGATAGATAGATAGATAGATAGATAGATAGATAGATAGATAGATAGATAGATAGATAGATAGATAGATAGATAGATAGATAGATAGATAGATAGATAGATAGATAGATAGATAGATAGATAGATAGATAGATAGATAGATAGATAGATAGATAGATAGATAGATAGATAGATAGATAGATAGATAGATAGATAGATAGATAGATAGATAGATAGATAGATAGATAGATAGATAGATAGATAGATAGATAGATAGATAGATAGATAGATAGATAGATAGATAGATAGATAGATAGATAGATAGATAGATAGATAGATAGATAGATAGATAGATAGATAGATAGATAGATAGATAGATAGATAGATAGATAGATAGATAGATAGATAGATAGATAGATAGATAGATAGATAGATAGATAGATAGATAGATAGATAGATAGATAGATAGATAGATAGATAGATAGATAGATAGATAGATAGATAGATAGATAGATAGATAGATAGATAGATAGATAGATAGATAGATAGATAGATAGATAGATAGATAGATAGATAGATAGATAGATAGATAGATAGATAGATAGATAGATAGATAGATAGATAGATAGATAGATAGATAGATAGATAGATAGATAGATAGATAGATAGATAGATAGATAGATAGATAGATAGATAGATAGATAGATAGATAGATAGATAGATAGATAGATAGATAGATAGATAGATAGATAGATAGATAGATAGATAGATAGATAGATAGATAGATAGATAGATAGATAGATAGATAGATAGATAGATAGATAGATAGATAGATAGATAGATAGATAGATAGATAGATAGATAGATAGATAGATAGATAGATAGATAGATAGATAGATAGATAGATAGATAGATAGATAGATAGATAGATAGATAGATAGATAGATAGATAGATAGATAGATAGATAGATAGATAGATAGATAGATAGATAGATAGATAGATAGATAGATAGATAGATAGATAGATAGATAGATAGATAGATAGATAGATAGATAGATAGATAGATAGATAGATAGATAGATAGATAGATAGATAGATAGATAGATAGATAGATAGATAGATAGATAGATAGATAGATAGATAGATAGATAGATAGATAGATAGATAGATAGATAGATAGATAGATAGATAGATAGATAGATAGATAGATAGATAGATAGATAGATAGATAGATAGATAGATAGATAGATAGATAGATAGATAGATAGATAGATAGATAGATAGATAGATAGATAGATAGATAGATAGATAGATAGATAGATAGATAGATAGATAGATAGATAGATAGATAGATAGATAGATAGATAGATAGATAGATAGATAGATAGATAGATAGATAGATAGATAGATAGATAGATAGATAGATAGATAGATAGATAGATAGATAGATAGATAGATAGATAGATAGATAGATAGATAGATAGATAGATAGATAGATAGATAGATAGATAGATAGATAGATAGATAGATAGATAGATAGATAGATAGATAGATAGATAGATAGATAGATAGATAGATAGATAGATAGATAGATAGATAGATAGATAGATAGATAGATAGATAGATAGATAGATAGATAGATAGATAGATAGATAGATAGATAGATAGATAGATAGATAGATAGATAGATAGATAGATAGATAGATAGATAGATAGATAGATAGATAGATAGATAGATAGATAGATAGATAGATAGATAGATAGATAGATAGATAGATAGATAGATAGATAGATAGATAGATAGATAGATAGATAGATAGATAGATAGATAGATAGATAGATAGATAGATAGATAGATAGATAGATAGATAGATAGATAGATAGATAGATAGATAGATAGATAGATAGATAGATAGATAGATAGATAGATAGATAGATAGATAGATAGATAGATAGATAGATAGATAGATAGATAGATAGATAGATAGATAGATAGATAGATAGATAGATAGATAGATAGATAGATAGATAGATAGATAGATAGATAGATAGATAGATAGATAGATAGATAGATAGATAGATAGATAGATAGATAGATAGATAGATAGATAGATAGATAGATAGATAGATAGATAGATAGATAGATAGATAGATAGATAGATAGATAGATAGATAGATAGATAGATAGATAGATAGATAGATAGATAGATAGATAGATAGATAGATAGATAGATAGATAGATAGATAGATAGATAGATAGATAGATAGATAGATAGATAGATAGATAGATAGATAGATAGATAGATAGATAGATAGATAGATAGATAGATAGATAGATAGATAGATAGATAGATAGATAGATAGATAGATAGATAGATAGATAGATAGATAGATAGATAGATAGATAGATAGATAGATAGATAGATAGATAGATAGATAGATAGATAGATAGATAGATAGATAGATAGATAGATAGATAGATAGATAGATAGATAGATAGATAGATAGATAGATAGATAGATAGATAGATAGATAGATAGATAGATAGATAGATAGATAGATAGATAGATAGATAGATAGATAGATAGATAGATAGATAGATAGATAGATAGATAGATAGATAGATAGATAGATAGATAGATAGATAGATAGATAGATAGATAGATAGATAGATAGATAGATAGATAGATAGATAGATAGATAGATAGATAGATAGATAGATAGATAGATAGATAGATAGATAGATAGATAGATAGATAGATAGATAGATAGATAGATAGATAGATAGATAGATAGATAGATAGATAGATAGATAGATAGATAGATAGATAGATAGATAGATAGATAGATAGATAGATAGATAGATAGATAGATAGATAGATAGATAGATAGATAGATAGATAGATAGATAGATAGATAGATAGATAGATAGATAGATAGATAGATAGATAGATAGATAGATAGATAGATAGATAGATAGATAGATAGATAGATAGATAGATAGATAGATAGATAGATAGATAGATAGATAGATAGATAGATAGATAGATAGATAGATAGATAGATAGATAGATAGATAGATAGATAGATAGATAGATAGATAGATAGATAGATAGATAGATAGATAGATAGATAGATAGATAGATAGATAGATAGATAGATAGATAGATAGATAGATAGATAGATAGATAGATAGATAGATAGATAGATAGATAGATAGATAGATAGATAGATAGATAGATAGATAGATAGATAGATAGATAGATAGATAGATAGATAGATAGATAGATAGATAGATAGATAGATAGATAGATAGATAGATAGATAGATAGATAGATAGATAGATAGATAGATAGATAGATAGATAGATAGATAGATAGATAGATAGATAGATAGATAGATAGATAGATAGATAGATAGATAGATAGATAGATAGATAGATAGATAGATAGATAGATAGATAGATAGATAGATAGATAGATAGATAGATAGATAGATAGATAGATAGATAGATAGATAGATAGATAGATAGATAGATAGATAGATAGATAGATAGATAGATAGATAGATAGATAGATAGATAGATAGATAGATAGATAGATAGATAGATAGATAGATAGATAGATAGATAGATAGATAGATAGATAGATAGATAGATAGATAGATAGATAGATAGATAGATAGATAGATAGATAGATAGATAGATAGATAGATAGATAGATAGATAGATAGATAGATAGATAGATAGATAGATAGATAGATAGATAGATAGATAGATAGATAGATAGATAGATAGATAGATAGATAGATAGATAGATAGATAGATAGATAGATAGATAGATAGATAGATAGATAGATAGATAGATAGATAGATAGATAGATAGATAGATAGATAGATAGATAGATAGATAGATAGATAGATAGATAGATAGATAGATAGATAGATAGATAGATAGATAGATAGATAGATAGATAGATAGATAGATAGATAGATAGATAGATAGATAGATAGATAGATAGATAGATAGATAGATAGATAGATAGATAGATAGATAGATAGATAGATAGATAGATAGATAGATAGATAGATAGATAGATAGATAGATAGATAGATAGATAGATAGATAGATAGATAGATAGATAGATAGATAGATAGATAGATAGATAGATAGATAGATAGATAGATAGATAGATAGATAGATAGATAGATAGATAGATAGATAGATAGATAGATAGATAGATAGATAGATAGATAGATAGATAGATAGATAGATAGATAGATAGATAGATAGATAGATAGATAGATAGATAGATAGATAGATAGATAGATAGATAGATAGATAGATAGATAGATAGATAGATAGATAGATAGATAGATAGATAGATAGATAGATAGATAGATAGATAGATAGATAGATAGATAGATAGATAGATAGATAGATAGATAGATAGATAGATAGATAGATAGATAGATAGATAGATAGATAGATAGATAGATAGATAGATAGATAGATAGATAGATAGATAGATAGATAGATAGATAGATAGATAGATAGATAGATAGATAGATAGATAGATAGATAGATAGATAGATAGATAGATAGATAGATAGATAGATAGATAGATAGATAGATAGATAGATAGATAGATAGATAGATAGATAGATAGATAGATAGATAGANCATGTCAATAACCTAATATCTGTGCTATTATCCATAATTATGTGGAACAACATATGTTAAAAACGAGCACATGTCGTTATGATCAATATGTTCTTAAAATATACCAGCCACTATTGTTATCATTGGATAATGATGTGTAAATGGCTTCCCAGAAACACAATGCAACTAAATAGTTTTTCAAGACACACCAGTGCTATTTTGTAATTTGAATATTCTGTTATTCAACAGTATATATCAAATATGCTGATATGTCAGACATTAATGTTTGGTGCACGGACTTAACGTTTTGTTTTATCATTACTATTGCGTTGTCATAAACAATGTGGTATTGCATATCGATTAGTTATTTTGATAACTAGGTACAAACTCCATTGCAGATGCATTTTATTTTACAAGAAAAGTAATTATTTTGCAGAGGCTCGCACCAAATGCATATAAAGTCCCACAGTTAACAAATGTAGAACAATAATTCAAATTAAATGTATTTTATTTTTAAGATTTCGTATAAACGTTTGAAAGAAGACATACAATAAACAAGTCAATAATAACGAATTCGCTTATATTAAAAATATGCCTATGCTAATTTTGGAATGACTATTGTTACTTTTGAAATTTGAACGTCAATGCTTTTCTTTAAGTCAGTTAGTATTTGTGTCATTCTAGAATACAATTGTTTGAACTGGCTGTTTTTTTAGTCATTTCATGCCGTCAAATCCGGTTCTTACGTTGTTACTTCAAAATTGTCATTTTAGGATTATAACATAAGCATGTCTAGACTACTAATTCGCAATTTAATAATTAGTTGTCATCTCAATACAAGTACGTGGATTGTAGTTATTGTGTTGAAGGTGAAAGCATAATTCAAATTGTATAACAGAAATGGATTATTATAACCCACTGGGATGCGCTCGACCCCCCAACGCTTATTTACGATGAAAATAAAATATATTGAACGCGAACAAACATATACAGTCAAGTTTCCATTACCGGATCAGTAGCGTAATAAAGTTGTTCTGGTGAAAAGCAATAAACATTTTGAGACTTCTTTTACACCAGTTTGATAAAATATTACCTTTGCTTACTGTTTCAGCGCAAAGTCTTATTTTTAAACGCAGGCAAAATGTATTTGTTATACCTTTTTTTCGCCTCAGAATTCATGCATTAACGGATCACTTGTAGCCATAACGGATCACGTGATCGAAACCACTCAGGAGGGCATCTAACGCGCTATTTGAACTGTCGAAACATGAACTGTGTTGTTAACAATGACCAAGTTACATTGCCAGTTATAAATTATATTCATTTTTTTATTATTAATTGTTTTCAATATGTGATCTTTTATCTACACTTTACGCATGGTGTTCTTGTGTGAATTATCTGTTGAAAATCCAAAATAGATCGAAAAGATATGGACATCTTATAACATGTCAATTGTTTAAATCATTTCTAATCATCGATATTGAACATGGAACATAAATAAACCATTAAGATTGAGATCATTATATATGATTCATGTATTGAAAGAATCAATAAGATTTGCATATATGTTAATATAATATATTATCAATACGCATATTATCACGCTTGATCCGTTATTTCCCTAATTCTTCATTTCGTTTAAGGTGTTGCAAAATTTAAAACACGAATCAAAACTGAAATGGACTTTTGCGGGCAGACAGACTACTTAATTGCCTTAAAATTAATGCGTAAACTTCTTACTTTCCAACAGAGTTAAAGCATGTGGCCGCGAATAATGTTCAACCTCGATTTGGGAACGAGACGGAAGTCAACACAGTCTTATATACATGTCAGCAAAACACGCCGAAATGTTTGGCAAAGAGTAGCTCCGATAACGACTCAATCAATGCGTTTTAAAGAAAAGGCCTTGAAGATGATGTGTGCAAAGTATCATCTAAAAATGTCAACTATTTATCGCGATACGCAGTGTTGAACATCAAAGTGATCCGCTATGGGTAATGATCCGGTAATGGTAACTTGACTGTACCCTACTACCAAATGGTAGGGCAGCGGGACATATGATTCAGTTTGTCCGTTTAGATGGCTACCCCTCAGTTCAAAGTCATCCTTATAGGTCAAATGTCAACAACTTGCATTCTCGTTTTTTCGTTCTACGTTTTCACAATTATTAAATGATTTTATTATTACTTCATAAGCATAAAGCTCATATACTTGGCATTGTGCCTCAAACAGGACCTCTGCTTGTTGTTGGCAAAACTGAGGTCAAATGCCACCGTTATGAGTGAAGTTTTTGTATTTTGTTCTTTAGAATGATATATAATGGCTTTGATTTTGTATTATATCATATTATTATTCTAAATTGTTGTATACTTTGCAATTACATATGGATATTATTGATCGGTCAAGGTTAAGGTCATTTTTCAAGGTCAGTGTCATATTAGGCAATTAAGCATCAGAGGGTTAATATGTAGAATAATTTTGTGTGTTTCTGCCTTTACTACAGGAAACAACGGTTGCAGAGGAGGCTGGATAAGCAAAGCTTTCAACTACATCCGTGATAACAGGGGAGTTGATACCGAGGGGTGCTATCCGTATTCTGGTCATGTTCGTGTTTGTGGATTTTTTTTTCGCAATTATTGTTAAGACTAAAACACGGTTTTTTAACAGATTTGAATTATTTTTAGACAGCGTGTGCGACTATTGAGAAAATCAGAGATCAAAAATTGCTGAAACCATTTCACTTGGCTAGTCTCAAAATGATTTAAATCGTACATTTGACCATATATGAAACCAATCAATATTTGCAACAATATGTACTTGACACGTTTTTTATATAATATTTAATGACCTATTTATTGAATTTTTTTAAAAATCGTAATGAAAAAATAATGTTTATATGTATCTTTGGCATGGGCCATTGGTTTATTTTTCTTTTATTCAATAAAAGTTTTAAGTTTCAATATACTATAGATTCTATTATATATTGTTCTGTTATGGTATAATAATGTTCACGCCACAGGTAATTGTTTCAAAACAAACTGTCTCAAATTTGATGTTATCTGCCAGAATCTCGTTTCTGATATACAATTGTATTTGCGCATCATGCACAGCGGTCGCACGCAACATGTCCTTAAATGTTTGCCATATCTAAAATAAATTAATTCAGAAGAGCTTTATGGGTTGTCTCCAAAACTGTCATGTCGTCATGTTGAACAATATGGCTTCAAGAAGATTGATCAGAGTATGTATTACTAACCTTAATAATTAACTCAGTGGCCAATAAGTAACATTCAACTTATTTAAGCAATCCGGTTTACACCTGATTAATCCGAAAGAAAGAAGCTCGATGTTAAACTCCTATGTTTGCCTTGTTTAGGATAGCAGTTGTAGATTCAGAAGAAGTTGCATTGGGGCCTCAATTAGAGGATACCAGAACGTGGGCAAATCCGAGCATTCCCTGGCCAGCTCCTTATCCAATGTAGGACATATCGCCGTGCTTGCTGACGTCAACGATCGAGGCTTCACGTGAGCATCATATCAGCATCAGAACTGTTCTATACTAAGATGAGCAAATGTCTATTAAATGTTGGCCTGTCCATTCTATGTGTTTTCATAATTGGCTAAGGCGGTCAAAAAGCTAGCTTCGTATTGGCTGTATTGTCTCGTTATATTTGGTATATTGTAAAAAAACATGGTTCGTGTTGTATTCCTAGAGTTTGTTATCATGATGCTGTGGTCTCAGATGACGTTCAATGTAATATTTAAGGTAGATAATTGATATAATAATCATCAACATGACATAACCGTCTGCAGGCTCTACAAAAACGGGATTTATTACACCCGGAACTGCAATGGGAACCATCCGACCCACGCCATGGTTGCTGTTGGTTACGGTAGAAACTACTGGATCATTAAAAACAGGCGCGTATAGTTAATAAGGAAGTATATGTCATCCACCTCGCTAGCGCAATGATAAGTTAATTTGCCATGTGGACAATGTTCGTCCTTTATGTTATTGATAGTAAGTGTGGTAAACATTTTATTAATACAATCATCTTTACATTAAGGATTTTAGTTGTATTATTGGAAGAATTGAGAACTCGTTTAAATTCATGATACCTGCGTTTTCCTGCATAATCATTATTTTTGAGACCTCGATAACGTGGCGATAGATCGTCAATTGTTTCTACAATGACCCCCATACAATTTGTTTTTAATATATCCTTTATTATTACACATATTTATTACAATTTTCATCGCCTCGAAAAATGAAAATGTGTTTCCCTAGCATATTCAATTGTATTAAACTTAACATATTTATTAATTACGAAATATTTATATTACTTTCAATTACTAATAGTATGAAACATTGGGATATTATTGATTTACATATGTGTAGTCTTAATACCCGAATTTGGGGATGAAAGCTGAATACATATATTTATGAATAATAAATGTACTCATTTTTTCATATTTGCTATGTGACGTCAAATAGTCTTCTGCGTTCATTGCAGTTGGGGAACCACGTGGGGTGACAAGGGCTACATCGACATGGCTAAGAACAAGGGCGACCACTGTGGGCTGAGCAAGTGGGCAAGCTATCCGACACTATAGATGGTCTAGTCAGCTGCGACACGCTATTAACTGAAGAGTCATATATAGCCCGTTTTCTTCTCATCTGTCATTTCTTGGTGCCATACTTTGTTTATATGGTAAAACATAAAAAACATCTTGTTGTGTATGATATGAAAGCAGGGTTTTCGATACATCAGTATTTATTTCCTGCATATTACTGCAAGGTGAACAACCCAGTGGTATAACGCTCGTCACACTACACAGATTGTCGCAGGTTTAAGTACCAACATTATAATTTGTTAATGGAAAATGTATAATATTTTGTTTCATTGTTCTTGCACATTTTATTGTTTATCTGCAAATATATGGTATGTCTTTTTTTTTTGCTTTCCTTTATGTGTACGATTTACTTAAATAAAAGATTACAACTGCCGTAAAAGTTCTTTATATTTTTGTTTGTCGTATCCGTTGCTGTTAAGCTACTTTTAATAAGCTTTATTTATTTACTATAATAAGCATGATGAGGAATATTCATTCGTGTATAATATAATATTTAATTAATTTAAAATGTTGAAAATAATTATTAAAACGGATTTCGGTTCCGGTACGAAACAAAACCATTCGATAAAAAGCTAACTTCTTTTTTTTCACATCACGTGGCCACTTTAACGGACGAATCACGTGACAAAAAATGAACATGCCATAAATGCTTATCAATCACCTTGACAATGGGGGAGTACTTCGACGAGTAAAATTCTAAAAATTACCCAATCAACCACCGTGTAATTATGCATACTTTGACAGTTAAGACAAAAAGACTATTGGCTACATTAAAAATAAAACAGTGAATTTTGCTATAAATACACAACCAGCAATGTCACTCTATACGTATACACTTTTTGTTGTTTTGCTTCCATTACCCACATGGATGTTTAAGAAAAATACTCTATATTGAATACACATATATATATATAACAGATACAACACCATGGTCTGAACAATAGCGAAACATTCGCTCACAAAAGCAAACTTACACACAATAAAATGTATAACAACAGCCAAGACATTTATCTTTCAGAAAACCATAGACTTGGCGATGGATTTTCATTAAATTAAACAAAGAAATCATTACAATGTGTTTGTTCCTTATTGTGGACAGTTCCTTGCTAAATTTGACAGTTCTATCCCTTATTTATATGTATCGTATATAGAGTATTTTTCGTAAAATGCCTGTGGAAATTGCGTATTGCGGAATCATGACCAAACGTATTAAACAAGTTTCATGCAAATGTGTGTTTGTTCGTTATTGTGGACAGTTCATTACGTAATTTCTGCAGTTGAGCGTCAAAACAAATCCATTATGTCATTTTGTTTTCCTGTTTTCATACAAAAGAAAAAAGGTTTGATTTCGTTATGTTTTCCATTAAGTGCTGTTTATTAGACATTTAACTGTGTGTAGTTTTTATCTGCAAATAATTAACAAACAAAAAAGATAAACATTTATTATAAACAGTTAAAGTTATTTCGCAACAAGATCTACATTAGCAGACATGTGAGAGTTTTTTTTTGTACTATAAATAGTAGTATTTTTCAACATTGATCGCGTTTTAAAACTCCAAAAAGATATGTCAATGTTATGTAAAAAATACGAATTAATAAATGACTTACAATTATGTTTGTCAATAACAAATCATTAAAGCGAAAACTTCAGCAATGTTTGCTAAATCGTGAAAGAAAAAGAAAAGTCATCGAATAACATTGCGCTTTTAAAACAAATACGTATATAATACAACTGGCAATCTCCGCTTTGTTAGATTATAGTTTATAAGTATAATCAAAACTTGTAAGAAAATGTGACCACATACATCATTGCATGTGCGTAAAGGGTCGTCCCAGATTAGCCTGTGCAGTTCGCACAGGCTAATCAGGGACGACACTTTCCGCTTTTATGACATTTTTCGTTTAAATGAAGTCTCTTTTTAGCAAAAATCCTATTTAGGCGGAAAGTGTCGTCCCTGATTAGCCTGTGCGGACTGCACAGGCTAATCTGGGACGACACTTAACGCACATGCATTATGCCCAGTTTTCTCAGAACACGACTCAAATAAGGCATTGCTTGTTTCGAACCCAGGAGCGTGATTTGATTACTCTTTATATAGGGCTACAATATGATGTCATAAAACACATATTTAATATGTGTGCTTGATTTGTTCGAAGGAGTTTGTCTAAGTTATTATGCTTCATAAGTAAAATTAGAACACTCCATTCCCAGATACTAAGGACAAAAGTGGAACAAACTTAGCGGATAACCGCTATACGATGATAATTGCCAAATATTTCACCTCTTTACCGTGTTCTTTTATAGAAAAGATTGTGTATAATTATGTTTGTCTGGTTTTGATCACAAGGGCATGATTAGTTCAAGACTCCTATTTGCTTGTACACACAATATCGAAGCTCCGAGACTAGTGGTTTCAAAGAAGATGTGTTTACGAAAGCAAGTTACATAATATAACTCAATTGACACTTGGGGCGTGGCAAGCTTTGACCCCAGATGCATGATCTAACACATTTTGTACAGCACTATTATGTGTATCGCGATAGTGTTTGCCCGTTTTTAAATAAACCGCGCGTTAAAACGAAAAAGGTGAATTTTTAATGTACTTCGTCATGTACCTATGTCCTCCTGGATGAAACACTAGTGATGTAAGGTTTTGAGGAAATATTCTATTTAAGTTATTTACCACAATTCTGTAATATTAATTTGATCCCTGGGACGTTTACCGTTTAACGCCAATGCCGTCACTGGGATGTTCGGTGACGTGGCAAGTTTGAAGAGCTCACCGAGACCCGTCGAATGATGTTAGTCCGGCCGTTATATGACGTCACATGGCCGTGCCGGCGACTTTATGTTTCCACGTTGACGTCATTTGTAACGTTAATGGCGTCACTGGGAGGGTCGGCGACATTTAAGACATGCTTTGCACATTGAGCCAAATAAGTGAACCAAGCTTCATAATTTTCGGTCAAATACGTTGCCTCCAGCAACGACAAAAACGCTACCGTTTTAACGAATGGGAGCCGATGACGTAGCTATGGACGTTTACACGTAATCTTTAAACGGGCGCCACTCGCAAACACCTTTGAATAATGTGGCGAAATTTGGCACGTTTGTAGAGCTCACCGACATCCGTTGAATGGCTCAGTCAGTCCTTTAAACTACGCCACATGACCATTCCGGTGACGTCATAATTTGCAAATTTAACGTCATTTTTAAGGTCAATGACGTCAGCGACAGTTCAGCCATGCTTGGCACATTGAGCCAAACAAGTGTGCAAAGTTTTAAGAATGTCGATCAAATACTTTGCCTCCAGGAAAGAGAGAACAGCTACCATTATAAGAAGCGAGAGCCGATGACGTCACTTTAGATGTTTACACGTAAGCGTAAAACGGGCGCCGCTCGCAAACGCTTTTGAATAATGTCGATAAATTTGGCGATACATGAGAGCTCATCGAGACCCTTTGAATGACGTAAGTTCAGTCGTTATATGACCTCACATGGCCGTGCCGTCGACGTCATAAGTTACCGCTTTGACGTCATTTTTAACGTCAATGACGTCACTATGGTGAACGACGTGGCACGTTTGTAAAGCTCACCGAGGCTCGTAAAATGACGACGTCAGTCCGGCCGTAATATTACGTTATATGGCCGTGCCAGTGACGTCATAAGTTGCCACTTTGACGTTGTTTTAGTGTCAATGCCTCCAGCAACGAGAGAACCGCTATCATTACAAGGAAAGGGAGCCTATGACATCACTATGGACGTTTACACGTTAACGTTAAACGAGCGCCGTTCGTAAACGCCTTTGAATAAAGTCGCGAAATTTGACATGTTTGTAGAGCTCACATAGACTCGTCGAATGGCGTCAGTCCGGCCGTTATATGAAGTCAAATGACAGTGCCGGTGACGTCGGTCATAATTTGCCACTGTGACGTCATTTTTAGCGTCATTGACGCCACTAGGAGGGTCGGCGACACTTTGACATTCTTGGAGCATTTAGCCAAACAAGTGTGCCAAGTTCATTGAATGTCCTTTGAACACTTTGCCTCCAGCAACGAGGGAACCACTACCATTATAAGGAGCAAATGAGGTCACTAAACACGTACGCATAAAACGGGCCCGCTCGCAAACGCCTTTAAATAAAGTCGCAAAATTTGGCACGTTTGTACCGCTCACCGACAGTCAAGTGTTGGCGACGTGGCACGCTTGTAGAGCTTACCGACACCGGTCGAATGGCGGAAGTCCGGTCGTTATATAACGTCAAATGGGCGTGCCGAGGACGTCATGAATTGCCACTTTGACGCCATGTTTAACGTCAATGACGTCACTGTGATGGTCGGCGACCATTCAGACATTCTTTGAACATTGAGCTAAACAAGTGGGCCTAGTTTCATGAATGTCGGTCAAGTACTTTGCCTCCAGCAATGAGAGAACCGCTACCATGATGAGGAATGTGGTCGATGACGTCACCGAGGGCGTTTACACGTAAGCGTTAAACAGGCGTCGCTCGCAAACTGATTTGAATACAGTCGCAAAATTTGGTACATTTTAAGAGCTCACCGAGACCCGTCGCATTACGCCAGTCCGGCTATTATATGACGTCTAATGACCGTGCCGGTGACGTCCTACGTTGTCACTTTGATGTCATTTTAAAAGTCAATTACGTCACTGGGAGGGTCGGCGATGCGGCACGTATGTTCAGCTCACCGAGACTCGTCAAATGACGTCAGTCCGGCCTTTTTATGACGTCATATGACCGTGCCGGTGACGTCATAAGTTGCCACTTTATGATAGGATATGATACGATTTTTGTTACGAGATGATACGATTGTTGTCACGGTAGGATACTGTTGTTGTTATAATATTATACGAGTGTTGTCACGGTAGGATTCTGTTGTTGTTATAATATGATACGATTGTTGTCACGGTAGGATACTGTTGTTGTTATTATATGATACGAGTGTTGTCACAGTATGATTCGATTTGTGTTATGATATGATAAGATTAGTGTTACGATATCCTTCACGTTTTGATCGGTGGTGTTCGATTTGATGGATGGTGTTCACGATTTGAACCATGTGCCGAAACACTTTTTTGTATTGTATACATGTCTTAACGATAATCCATGCATTATTAGCGATATATATTTGTATAGAAAGTGGCAATAAGCAATGTTTTAATACGTGTTCATTTTCAGGGAAATGCAGTCTTATTGTTAAAGCCAAGAGATGAAAGACGCACTCCAACGCCAACATCGACTTGATGAAAAGAATAGCGAAAATGTGTGTTACTAGTATACTACCTTATTTTGTTCACCGAATGCACAAAATACACACATTAATTAATAGTCGGCATCATCTTATAATATTGAAGTTAGCACCAGCAAATTGAGAATTTTGTGTTCAATGCCAGTTATAAAATGCATTCAATATAGCCTCGTTCTGGGAAAACTGGGCTTAATACATGTGCGCAGTGTCATCGCAGATTAGCCTTGTGGTCCGCAAAGGCTAATCAGAGACGACACTTTCAGCATAGACCGGATTTTCGTTTAGAGACCTCCTTTAAACTAAAAATCCCATAAAAGTGCGGACTGCACAGACTAATCTGGGATGACACTTTACTCACATGCATTAAGCCCAGTTTTCCCAGAATGAGGCTATATTGAAGGCATTTTATAACACTTTTTCCCCATAATTATGCTCAATGATTAAAGTATTTCAGCTTGTGTGCTGATGTGGTATGTGGCCCTTCAGCGTCGTGTATCATCAAGAATTTGCTTAAAATAACATTTCCTTCTAAACCGCTTTACGGATTTTAATGAAGTTTCGCAGGAATTATTCTTTGGGCACCCACTTACGAAGTCTTTCCCGTCGGCTGCTTATGTAGGTCACCACAGCTAATAATCAGTTTAATAATCAGTTTGTAACATTGTCCAGGATTCTTCCACACAGATCATTCAGATCATGCAACTCAGGTCAACACTGGCCATGCCCCTGTGATCACACGAGTTATACAGACCTATATTTTTATATCGTGAATAACTTTTAAAATTATCCTTCTTTGAAACCAGAAGGATTAGAGGTTTAATATCGTCAATTGTTCCTATTATAAATTTGATCAAATCATGTGCCTGTGGTCAAACTCTGGCCACACCCCAGGGGTCACATGATTAATCTAATATGACTAATGCAGTGAATAATCTTGAAAAGTTTCTACCATGAAACCAAGTCCAAATAAGTTGTTATTTGGTATGAAACATCAGATAGTTGTCCTGTAAGTTCAAATCATGCCATTGGGGAAAAAATTGGCTACGCCCCAGTGGTCACACAATTTATATCGGCTTCTATAGTAAATAGCTTCTATAGTAAATAGTGTAACAAATGTTCTCTGAAGTCGCCAGGTTCAGAGGTTAAATATTTGGTGAGAAACTATCTAAAGTGGTCCTAAAATTGTTGGTCAAATTATGCCCCTGGCTTCAAAACTGGTCTTGCCGGATATAAATTCAAGTGGTCCTCTAAAACGTTTGTTCAAATCATGACCCTGGGGTGAAAACTGGCCACGCCCCCAGGGGTCACATAATTTATATTGACTTATATAGTGAAAATATAAAAATCTTTTCTAAAACAAAAAGGCAAAGAGGTGTAATAGGTTTTTTTCCCCAAAAAGTACCCTGGGGTCAATTTTGGCCCTGCCTTGAGATGTAAGGATGAAAAGTTTACTTATGCATGACCAGTTTTAAAACCAAGGGTATTGGAAATCTTTGTTGTGGACCGCAATCTGTTAACAAGGTTTCATAATAGCCATATAAGGAAAACAGCCCCGCCCCTAGTCAACCATGGTTTTTCCGGAACCATTTTCGAACTACATGTAAGCTGAGATGTCATAAGGACATGTGTTCTGATCAAGTTTCATTTAGATTGGACTATAAATGAGACTTCTAGAGTGTTAATAAGGTTTCACAAAGGCCATCCAATTAAAACTGCCCCGCCACCAGACGGCCATGTTTTTAAACCAACCAGAAACATTTTTGATCTCAGCTGAGACATCATTTGAACAATTGTTCTGACAAAGTTTAATAAAGATTGGACTATAAATGTGACTTCTAGAGTATAAACAAGCATTTTCTATTATTTGACCTAGTGATATAGTTTTTGACCTCATGTGACCCAGTTTCAAAATCGTCCAAGATATCATTGGGACACATGTTCTGACCAAGTTTAATGAAGATTGGACAATAAATGTGGCCTCTAGTGTGTTAACAAAGTAAATGTTGACAAAGCACAACGGACAAAAGGCGATCACAAAAGTTCACCATGAGCACATTGTTTTTAGGTGAGCTAAAAATAAGGGATTCTGTTTAACCATGTTCGAAAATAACCGTGATCAACCGTATAGGACATAATTCAAGTGCATAATTTTTGTTAATCAGATTTCACAAGTCAAATACTTTCCATCTCATTAGTCTTTATAGAAGTAACATTTCCCAGTTTGATTCCTAAAACCACCAATTTGATGATAGTGGTTGTGCATTCAATGGGACCATGTATTTATTAGTTTATTGACTTCTACAAATAAGGAAAAAAATCACAATAATTTCCCATTATAATTTATCACTGGAAATTAAAAATGCTTAAATTACACAAACTTCTGGATTCTTCAACACAATAATTAAATTATAGCACGATTTAACCGGTATCATTAGTGAATGACTTATTTATGATCATTATTGGTTTCAGTCAAGTACAGAGAGTCTAAACAAGCGAAAAAACAAACAGAAACCATTATTGTTATACTAAGTAGTTGAGTATCTTGCGGTACTGTTGGAAATGTATTTAAAATAATATACAAAAAAACATGTTCACAGCCATAGTGTTTCAGCTTCTTTTGTGGCACACTTTCTCTAGCTACTTATTTGTAAATCCATTTTGTTCAATGCACACCATCTCACAAGCTGTCATGCTTTCACAGGTGATGGAAACCAGCGGAGTTAAATAGAACACTAAATGAGCCTTGTTCTGGAAAAACCAGTCTTAATGCATGTGCGAAGAGTGTCGTCCCAGATAAGCATGTGCAGTCAGGGATGACACTTTCCGCCTTCACTGGGTTTACATTAAGAAGACTTTCTGTAAACGAAAAATTCCATAAAAGCGGAAAGTGTCATCCCTGATTAGCCTGTGCAGACTGGAAAGCCTGATGACACTTTACCCAAATGCATTAAGCCCTGTTTTCCCACAACCCGGCTCAAAAAGAACACTAAATGTATAATAGTTTGATTGATTTCAGTCACTAGGACTTTGCCGCTTTCTGCTGCATTTGCTGATACTGGGTCTGTAACTTCTGCAGGGCTTCTTTCATTACATCTTGCTTCTTGTCTACGTCTTTGATCAAACCTTCGTGTCTTGTTCTGAAATGAAGGACAGACATTTTGGAATAATTGCCTCATTTGCATATTTATGAAAACATGAGATGTGTTTGTCAGAAACACAATGTCCCCTACTGCGCTGCTTTGAAATAAAATTTCTATTTATCATTAGGCAGGTATAGAAATTATCTCCCTTTAAAGCTTGTTACTTCCCTTGGATTTTGTTTTTTGACCTTCGACCTTGAAGGATGACCTTGACCTTTCACCACTCAAAATGTGCAGCTCCATGAGATACACATGCATGCCAAATATCAAGTTGCTATCTTCAATATTTCAAAAGTTATGGCCAATNTTAAATGATAAATTATACTATGCCAAAACTTGGTTTGATGAAATTTCTGGTATTCATAACAAAAATGCCTCTAAGTAAGTCAATTTTAGTCCACATTTATTCTCCCTTTTTCAAAATAATGTTTACAATAAATGGGCAATTGTAAAGTTATTATAAGGGAATAATTTTATTCTTTTGATCAGTGGAATTGGGCTGAATTATGGCCCCAATTTCATAAACAATCACTGGTTAGGTAGATACAATAGGTTTATGATCAACCTTTGAATTGTGGTTTACATAATGAACAAGCAAATTTGTCGAATTGATATCACCCGCCAAATAATTATTTTTATGGATGGGTGCAGAACTAAAAGAAAAGGTGTAAGTGAAGAGTTGTGCCTTTTCTTAATTATGTTTTTTACTCATTTGTACCTTTGATTGGTTTTCAGCAGACAATAAAATCCCTTGATGGTAGAATCCACAAAATAAGACAGAATACCTTGATGCATAGTAAGTAATGGCTAGATTATGAACAATTCGTCAAATTTGTGATCTTTGACCTCAATGTGTGACCTTGACCTTGCCTCTAGTGTTATGGGTCTTGCATGTGGCTCAGCCCCAGATGACCGAGAACAACTGTGGCAAGTTGCATGGCTGTGGCTCATATGTTATTGGAGATACAGCTCAAGACAGAAAAAGTCCTATATAAAAAGTCCTATATAAAAAGTCCTATATAAAAAGGGTATTTTCAAGTCAAAAAGTGAAGAGCATCATCACCTTATCCATATATACTAAGTGTCTGCCCAAAGAGTTCCAAGATGGGGCTCCAGACACAAAAGTGTGCTTATTTTAAAGTCAACAAGAGATGTGTTTGTCAGAAACACAATACCCCCTACTGCGCCGCTTTGATTTTTTTTTTTTCTTGAAACCTAAACGCAAAACCTAAACGCAAAACCTAAACGAAAATTGTGACGGAATTTCAGACAGACGGACAGTGCGATCACTATATGCGCACCTTCGGGGGCATAAAAAGGGCCATAATCCATTATTTGCAAATGAATTACAACATGTGATGTGCATCATCCTTTAATCCCTATATACACACAGACCAATCATTGCACCAAATACTTTTTAGCCGAATAGGTCCATGGTAGCCATTGGTTACTTTGGCAAATGACAGAGTAAGAGATAGATCACTTACACCTCTCCGCTGATGTAGTCTATTCTTTTCTGCACATTCTCCTTGGCCTCTGTGACTTCCTGCTTCACCAACACAGGCCCAATCATTCTGTACACGTTAGCTGCCACCTCCAGCCGATCCAACTCCTAAAATGTTGAATTCTTCAATAATATATGAGCCTCGCTCTGGGAAAACAGTGTTTAATGCATGTGCATAATATGGTAAAGTATTGTACCAGATTAGCCTTTGCAGTACGCACAGGCTAATCCGGGACAACACTTTCAGCCTAAACTGGATTTGTGCTAAGAAGAGACTTCCTTTAAATATTAAAAAACAGCAACATTAAAAGCAGAAAGTGTTGTCCTTGATTAGCCCATGCAGACTGCACATGCTAATCTGGGACGACACTTTATAAATTATACACACGCATTTTCCTTCCGTGCAATTCTTACAATACACATTTTTTAATCGTCACCATGATTTTCCAAAGACACTTGACCATTCAGGCAAACACCAAATAGTTCTGCTTTTCAAAATCTATTTTAAGTTTCCTTAAAAAAAGATAAGATTCTTAATTATGATTGTTGAAGAGACCAATGTTTCATTCCTAAATTATGTAACAAATATGCTCATAGAAAGAAAAACAAAGGCAGCTGACAAAATAAATAAGCAACTAAAAAAAAATCATAAATACCTCTTTGACCAGTTTGTTCTCACTCAACTGACCGTCCAACACTTGCCTGGCCTTCACATACTTTTGTTGTTCTGCAAAGAACAACATTATTTATTATTTCTACAATTGTGAAACAACAATTGTATACAACCTCAATAATCAATCTGTGGGCTTCAACTTGTTTAGTCTTCATGAAGAAAACTATTTTAGTTGTTGTTTTTTGGTAAAATAAAATATTTTAAATTACTTTTCAATAACATAACTATTGGCATTTGTGAATTTTTAACTTCGAATCCAGGTACTTGAAATAGTAATTCATTACCAAGCAAAATCCCAACCACCAAAGTAAGTTAATAAGTTGTCTGAGGTTCCAATTCTGAAAAAATAAATAAAATAGCATGTGGATTTTGAGAAGAACGAACAACTCATCCTCAACATATTTTGTCCATAATTCAAGACTATGTATCTATCTTTCAATACTGCCGGAACCCCCTTGCGGGTATTATTGTCATGTGCGCATGTCAGTGCAAGAATAAAAGGTTTAAAAGCATTGAAAGGGAGACTTCAAAGCATGAAAGTGAGGTGAAGATAAAAGTGTGATAGTGTTAAACAAGAAGAAACATATTTATAGGTTAAAAGTTGATAAAAACACTGTTTTGTGCATTCAGGGACGACTGGGGAGTAGAGTGGGGCTAAGGCAACGCTTAAACCCCTCTAGGTCTGCCTGCTGTACAACTGAAGCCGGTAGGCTGTTCCAAAGAACTATGGTGTAAGGGAAGGAATATTTAAAGTACTTGTCTGAATGAGAGTGGGTGCATATGACGAGTCATCCTCATAGGCCTCTCAAGATATGANTACACACGCATTAAGCCACATTTTCCTTCCGTGCAATTCTTGCACATTTTTTAATCGTCACCATGATTTTCCAAAGACACTTGACCATTCAGGCAAACACCAAATAGTTCTGTTTTTCAAAATCTATTTTAAGTTTCCTTAAAAAAAAGATAAGATTCTTAATTATGATTGTTGAAGAGACCAATGTTTCATTCCTAAATTACAACAAATATGTTCATAGAAAGAAAAACAAAGGCAGCTGACAAAATAAATAAGCAACTAAAAAAAAAATCATACCTCTTTGACCAGTTTGTTCTCACTCAACTGACCGTCCAACACTTGCCTGGCCTTCACATACTTTTGTTGTTCTGCAAAGAGCAACATTATTTTTTATTTATACAATTGAAACAACAATTTCATACAACCTCAATAATTAATATGTGGGCTTCAACTTGTTTAGATTTCATGAAGAAAATTATTTTAGTTGTTGTTTTTTGGTAAAATAAAATATTTTAAATTACTTTTCAATAACATAACCATTGGCATATGTGAATTTTTAACTTCGAATCCAGGTGCTTGAAATAGTTATTCATTTCCAAGCAAAATCCCAACCACCAAAGTAAGTTAATAAGTTGTTAAAGGTTCCAATTCTGAAAAAAAAATAGCATGTGGATTTTGAGAAGAACGAACAACTCATCCACAACACATTTTGTCCATAATTCAAGACAAAAACAATGGTAGCTCAAATTGTTAACAACCAGACGGAAACCAGAAACTTAAGTATTGTATTCAAAAGATGCTACGCCGCTTCATGTCAATGAAAACAAACATGTTGCAACATCTTGACAACACGTTTCCATACAAAACAACATGATTTCGCGACATTTAAATACCGAAAGGTTTGTGCGTCTATTCTTTGACAGAATATTGTTATGAGCATTTTAACAGATTGTTTAAATATAAAATTAACTCGGTGACAAAACATTAAACGCTCACCCTTTTGTAAACCCTGGTATTTTTCGAGTTCACTTGACAACTTTTTTTGGAGTTCGGAATCCATCTTGTTTATGTTTTATAACTTCCAAATGAAGAGTTGCGGGGTCGTCTCAAAACTTGTTTTCCATCTTTGACGGTTACAATAAACTATTTCAAATCGCCAACTATCCAAACACAGATATTGACACAGAGCGAGTTTTACTCTGATCAAAGACATATTATATATTGTATAGGTCTTTGCTCTTATCTGATATATTTCGCCTTAAAAGGCTTTTTCAAAGTTTTTTTTTACAAATTAACTACAATTTCTTTATGTAACTCAACAAAACCTAAAAAACAAAACAACCTATATTTATTATTATTATGAAAACCTTTGAATTATTGCTTTTTATAAAGTATAAACAATAAAGGAGAGGTATGGATTTGAGGGGTTTGATTTAACTTGTTTTATAATGGTGTCATTTAGTTAATAAAACTGGTAACTTTTGCTTTTTAAGCTGAGTACCACCCCACGTGTTCCGTTGCAGAAATCCTCTTGTTGCTTGAAGTCGTGTTGTGGATGTGATTTGTTCGTTTCGAATGGGGTTTGGGGACAATAAAGAATCATTTGCACATAGCTTGAATAGAGAATTGTAACTGAGACAGTGTTATTGACACGGCAACGTACGGAACATTCCACACATTCAACGGACGTAACCCAAAGAACTTTAAGCTGTGAAAAAGACCTATCATCCTAAGAAATATTGCTCAGACCTCTTTTTTGTATATAACATCTGGCATTTTTACCTATTTCCTCTGGCATTTTTACCTCTGATAGTTGTACAAGTACATTCAAAGACAAAACATGCAGCTAGATCTCGAGACCTTGAAGGATCTTACAAAGTTTCGTTATTAATCATCTCCGGAACTTTTCATATTTAAATTACACCGTTCAGTTTATAATGTACATTTTTAAACTACCTTTCATACAAAACTTTAATAACAATCTTTTTTGAAGTGTTTAGGCAATGCGGGATACAAATTACGTATTTTCAATTAAAACTCGTTAATATATATCTGCAGTGACGGATCTTGCTAGAGACATGGTGGATGAGTTTCACTTCGTTTGTATTTGTCCCTGTTATAGTGTTTTAAGACAAAAAATACCTTAAACGTTATGTATATGTCAATCCATCTGTGTTTAAGTATCACCAATTACTGACTTCATCCGAAACAAACAAACTTGTCAAATTGAGTAAATATATAAAAGAAGCATTGTTATTCGCAATTCATTGATCAATAATACATATAACCAGCATCACTTACAAAATATTTCTGTCATTTCAAGACTATATGTTTTGAAAGTTTACTATATGCATATATAAAAAATTATTTATGTTGAACTTAAATGTATTGGAAACGTGACATATTTACTTCTATAGTGTATGTATTAAGACGATGTACGTATATATAAGTCTAAATGAAATGTCTTTTCTGTTCTGTTCTGCTCAAAATAATACGTTCGCTTAGCGGATCGCGATGATTTTGATGAAGCAAATTGTCACATTGTCACTTGCGCTTTTTCGGACCCTAAGCTTATAATTAATTCACTTCAACAAAGCTAAATTGCAGTGATCGAGCGATTTCTCTGGCAGATAAGACAAAAGATCACCAAGAGATAATACATATACTGGTAGACCAATACACGAATTAAAAGACCTCTGCATGAGTCTGAAAGTAAATTATGCATCGGTCAGGTAATCTGAATTTGGCGAAAGTAAGTGGCGACAAATTGTAAAAGCCCAGAGGGAACCATGGGAAGTGGAGCATCATTTACGTTCGCCCCGTTGCCCTCATTCTAGGCCTTAATTTCTGTGTTTTCTTTACGAATGTCTTACAATCACTTGGGCCATCTGCACTCTTATCTGACAGTTGACGAAGCTTTGGTTGCACTGTTGCAGCAGTGAACTGATGTCAGCAACCAAGTCGGGCTCGACTGGTCATTTTCGGCTCGGGTACTAATTAAAAGTAATCCGGGTACTCTTAAGTATCCTACAATGTACCCCGAGTACGGAAAACATATGAAAAGGTTCCCGGGGATACTAACGCTAAATTGGTCGCTGTCGACTCTTTTATCAAATTAATTATGTTCCTATTTATGTCAATATTCTGTAAAAAAAAGGCCTCTATATTATTGAAACGTATAATAAAAAAGCAGGTCCAGATAGGTTTTGTTCAAAGAGAATAATGTTTCGGATTGGTTACGGATTTTGGGCGGGAATAAAACTCGGGTACAGTCTCATATTGACCGGGTAGGTTTAGGCATATCGTCCGTACCTGGGGTACTTGTAAGTAGTACCAGAGCCGACAATGACCAATCGAGCCCAAGAAGGTGTGCAACATTGTGTCCACACTGTAACAACACCAAGTGGAGCCAATACACATAAGTATCATATGAGTATAATACCCCAGACCTAATACACATAAGTATCATAGTAGTATAGTCCAGACCCAATACACATAAGTATCATATGAGTATAATACCCCAGACCCAAAACACATAAGTATCATAGTAGTATAGTCCAGACCCAATACACATAAGTATCATAGGAGTATTATACCCCAGACCCAATACACATAAGTACCATAGGAGTATTATACCCCAGACCCAATACACATAAGTATCATAGGAGTATTATACCCCAGACCCAATACACATAAGTATCATAGGAGTATTATACCCCAGACATGGGTCAATACACATAAGTATCATAGGAGTAATATACCCCAGACATGGGTCAATACACATAAGTATCATAGGAGTATTATACCCCAGACATGGGTCAATACACATAAGTATCATAGGAGTATTATACCCCAGACATGGGTCAATACACATAAGTATCATAGGAGTATTATACCCCAGACATGGGTCAATACACATAAGTATCATAGGAGTATTATACCCCAGACATGGGTCAATACACATAAGTATCATAGGAGTATTATACCCCAGACATGGGTCAATACACATAAGTATCATAGGAGTATTATACCCCAGACATGGGTCAATACACATAAGTATCATAGGAGTATTATACCCCAGACATGGGTCAATACACATAAGTATCATAGGAGTATTATACCCCAGACATGGGTCAATACACATAAGTATCATAGGAGTATTATACCCCAGACATGGGTCAATACACATAAGTATCATAGGAGTATTATACCCCAGACATGGGTCAATACACATAAGTATCATAGGAGTATTATACCCCAGACATGGGTCAATACACATAAGTATCATAGGAGTATTATACCCCAGACATGGGTCAATACACATAAGTATCATAGGAGTATTATACCCCAGACATGGGTCAATACACATAAGTATCATAGGAGTATTATACCCCAGACATGGGTCAATACACATAAGTATCATAGGAGTATTATACCCCAGACATGGGTCAATACACATAAGTATCATAGGAGTATTATACCCCAGACATGGGTCAATACACATAAGTATCATAGGAGTATTATACCCCAGACATGGGTCAATACACATAAGTATCATAGGAGTATTATACCCCAGACATGGGTCAATACACATAAGTATCATAGGAGTATTATACCCCAGACATGGGTCAATACACATAAGTATCATAGGAGTATTATACCCCAGACATGGGTCAATACACATAAGTATCATAGGAGTATTATACCCCAGACATGGGTCAATACACATAAGTATCATAGGAGTATTATACCCCAGACATGGGTCAATACACATAAGTATCATAGGAGTATTATACCCCAGACATGGGTCAATACACATAAGTATCATAGGAGTATTATACCCCAGACATGGGTCAATACACATAAGTATCATAGGAGTAATATACCCAAGACATGGGTCAATACACATAAGTATCATAGGAGTAATATACCCAATACATGGGTCAATACACATAAGTATCATAGGAGTAATATACCCAATACATGGGTCAATACACATAAGTATCATAGGAGTAATATACCCAATACATGGGTCAATACACATAAGTATCATAGGAGTAATATACCCAATACATGGGTCAATACACATAAGTATCATAGGAGTAATATACCCAATACATGGGTCAATACACATAAGTATCATAGGAGTAATATACCTCATACATGGGTCATTATAAATACATATCATAGGAGTATTATATTCAATACATGGATGGGCGTCCAAATAAAAAGAGATCAATGTGTGTTCTTCCAGTAACTGTTTTGCGCTCTGTGTCCACCACAACATCTTGTATGGATATCTTCAGGGGCGTAGATAACCTAGCTCCAAACATTAAGGGGCGGTCCAGTTTCTGTACTGGGAACATAAAGGGGTTCGTTTGAGCGGGTTGTCCTCTCCCGTGGTTCCGAAAAAATTTACAATTACAATTAATATGGTGCATTTTGAGGGAACTTTCATGTTGATATAAATGCTCGATTTTTGTCTCATTCTCAGTTTGTCATTAAATCAGTTTGTCCAATGCCGCCACGCGACCCAGAAATCTCAACAGTTATTATTTCCATGCGAAGGAATCAAACCAACTAGATTGGAATGAACGCTGTTCTGGCTTTTTCTTCCCGAATGTACGCTTAGGAAACGCAAAATTTCGAGGCTGATTAGGAATACTCATTTTGAACATTAAACAATTACATATATGATATTGTTTCAATGATTTCTTATCAAATAATAACTGTTATACTTAGAGAACCAAAATATTTTCAAACTAATTAATGTTTTTCACGCGTATATTTACTCAAAATTGTTTTAAGTGGCAGTTACCTTTGAATTAAAGCGATCAATTAAAATTAAAAGAATAGCCTGTTCTTAATCAAAACACCGACAGTGCAATCACGGAAAAGAACAATAAAACAATTAAAGCAATGACATTTACCCCGGCCACTAGTTTATGACACCTAACAGAGGATATTGACACATCACTATTGGCTACCTCAGAGCAGACGGAGAGGGGACACATGGCTTCTGCACTGACGGCGCGTGAATACAAAAATACTGTTTTGGGGGCGGCGATTTTTTGGGGATTTTACGTTTTATTTATATAATAATGACTTGCCGAAATATTGGGGGTAGGGGGGCGGCCGCCCCGTCTGCCCCCCATTACCTACGCCCCTGATCTTTCCACTTAAATCTTAGCTGCAGATTAGGGTCCCCACATCATCGCCACAGCAGGTTAAAATAACATACACTGATGATAGATTTACTGTGATAGAGATCGCTTAGAAAAGCTTGTATATTATTCGATAATCGTTCGTGTTGTTTTTTTTTTACAATTTTTCACAGGGGGTGGGGTAGTTACTTTGTATGGCTAAAACGGCCATAAACACGCGGGCAACAGTTCAGTAATTCCGGTAGATCTCTGCAGGAAACAATTTGTTACATAAGTAAAACCTTGTTTGTTGATGAGACTTACACAATTTGTAAAATAATACATAGTGATATTGTTACATCATTTAAGGCTTCCCTGAAAAATAATTGATTGTTTTCAATAAAATTAGTCTAGATCTGCTACAGTATATCAACGTTATATTCTGTTACAGTTGGATTGCTTGTTTGCAATAGTAAGTTTAAAGTATACTGGCCAATTATTGTATTCATATTAATTGAAAGACTTTTGCTATAAATTTCGTTACGCACATTCACTTTACATTAGTTTTGTTTTGAATTGCTACTTTTGAGACGCCCCCGTTTAGGAGAAGAACCTGTCAAATTATCTTTGGATTGCTTTAGCTTAATTGGGTTTCCTTCGTGTTCATTGGTGGATCGGCCGAATGAAAGGTCATGAACCCAAATGCTTAGTTTTGATTGGTCGGATTTACCGGAAAGTAATGATGAATGCTTTGCGGCGGCCATTGCTGACATGAAATAATTTTCTCAGATTTTTTTTTAAAGAACTTACCGACCTCCATGTGACAAATCGGATTATCGACGTTCAGTTTAAAGGTGCATTGACAGATCCGGGATCTGTGCAAACGTGATGCGTTAATAACTGACCTTCAAACAGCCATTTTTGTTTTGATTTCTATTGTCATTTCGTTTGTGTTTTCTGGGTCCGGTGACCAAGATTTACGAAAATTGGTCGTAAAGTGTAGTATGGACGATCAAAGGATGATGCATCCAAGCGGCGGAATGAATAACAATACAGGTGGTATGAACATGAATCAGGGATATATGGGACAGACGGGCCACGATGAGCCCAATGATCAGCGAAAACAAGAAATCGGGGACATCTTGCAGCAAATTATGACGATTACAGACCAAAGTCTGGATGAAGCCCAAGCAAGGTCCTGGTAACACGATTTACTCTAAGTTTGTATGGTGAATGTTGTCTGAGCTTTCCCAAGTGTTCACTGTTTGGTAATATTTGTTAACGCTGCATGGTAACTGGTAAGAATGTCGATAGTTTGACATTTGACCGTGAAACTTTTGTATCTGGTAAGAGACATGTCCGTAGATATTAGTTACTGTCTTAACTCTGGATTTGTTTGCATGCGCTTCAGTTTTTTCTTTGTGTTTACAATCATATTAATATGAATATATACTGGAGCCTCCAGCACAAATGGCATAGCCATAGATAGCAGGGCCCTCAATCCATTTTAGGGGAAGCGTGTCGCTACCCATAGCAGGGGGAATTTTCCCGGCGTTTCCCTTTTGGGGGGATTTTTTACTTACTNCAATACACATAAGTATCATAGGAATATTATACCCAGACATGGGCCAATACACATAAGTATCATAGGAGTATTATTCCACAGACCCAATACAGATAAGTATCATAGGAGTATTATACCAGAGACATGTGCCAATACACATAAGTATCATTGGAGTATTATACCCCATACATGGGCCAATACACATAAGTATCATAGGAGTATTATACCCGAGACATGTGCCAATACACATAAGTATCATAGGAGTATTATACCAGAGACATGGGCCAATACACATAAGTATCATAGGAGTATTATACCCCAGACATGAGTCAATACACATAAGTATCATAGGAGTATTATACCCCAGACATGGGTCAATACACATAAGTATCATAGGAGTATTATACCCCAGACATGGACCAATACACATAAGTATCATAGGAGTAATATACCCCAGACATGGGTCAATACACATTAGTATCATAGGAGTAATATACCTCATACATGAGTCAATACAAATACATATCATAGGAGTATTATATTCAATACATGGATGGGCGTCCAAATAAAAAGAGATCAATGTGTGTTTTTCCAGTAACTGTTTTGCGCTCTGTGTCCACCACAACATCTTGTATGGATATCTTCAGGGTCGTAGATAACCTCCAAACATTGGGGGCGGTCCAGTTTCTGTACTGGGAACATAAAGGGGTTCGTTTGAGCGGGTTGTCCTCTCCCGTGGTTCCTTAAAAAATTACAATTACAATTAATATGGTGCGTTTTGGGGGAACTTTCATGTTGATATAAATGCTCGATTTTTGTCTCATTCTCAGTTTGTCATGAAATCAGTTTGTCCAATGCCGCCACGCGACCCAGAAATCTCAACAGTTATTATTTCCATGTGAAGGAATCAAACCAACTAGATTGGAATGAACGCTGTTCTGGCTTTTTCTTCCCGAATGTACGCTTAGGAAACGCAATATTTCAAGGCTGATTAGGAATACTCATTTTGAACATTAAACAATTACATATATGATATTGTTTTAATGATTTATAATCAAATAATAACTGTTATACTTAGAGAACACAAATATTTTCAAACAAATTAATGTTTTTCACGCGTATATTTACTCAAAATTGTTTTAAGTGGCAGTTACCTTTGAATTAAAGCGATCAATTAAAATTAAAAGAATAGCCTGTCCTTAATCAAAACACCGACAGTGCAATCACGGAAAAGAACAATAAAACAATTAACGCAA
>VMBQ01004465.1:55269-83537 GCA_007657795.1 Dreissena rostriformis
AAAAAAATTTTTAACTTTTAAATACATAAGTTTACCTGATCCAGTGTAGAAAATACAAAATATTGCATAATTAAATTATCTGTTGCCTTGAATTTGTTTTAAAAACAGTAAAATATGTTAAAGTGATTATTTAAGACTTTCCTTATTTTCCCCAAAATCCGGCGTTTCGCATGATTTTACCCCCCAAATTCCGGCTTTTCGCGCTATTTTTTTCCCCTCAAAAAAGGCCAAGCCCTTTCCCCAAAATCAGATAAAAAAACCTGCATAATTATCTTCAGATTTTGAAAAAGAAGCAATGCAAACATCTTAGCTGTTTACTACATGTACCCTGCACTACATGTTTTTGATGTTGCATGTAGTAACACTATTCCAATCTTCATTCATGTTTGTACATTTCTATTGATTTTGATTTCAATTCTGTAGGCAAAAGGCTTTATTTTTCAAACATGAACGTAAAAACATTAAGTGCTGAATGCAGTCAGTTGTCAACAATATTGATTGAAACATGCTGTAACAAAAAGTAATACATATTCTGTTGTGTGACACGATTTACATTAAAGATGTCAGTTTATGATAACAGTTAATAGTGAGTTAAATGAGCTGCATATGAAAAAAATTGAATGCTGCAAAAATGCATTCAAAGTTCCAATTTTCATGGGTTTAACTTTAGAATAATTTAGTTTGAGAATTCAGTGTAAGCTAATGAACTTTCTGTTAGGATTGTTAAGTTATCTCATGGCAGAAGATAAATTGTTGAGCCATAATATTTAATTAATTATATTATTGAAAAGATATATTTTTATAAAAAAAATATTTACACCAATTCAGAAGGCCAATGGCCCATGTGGGCACAATTATAGTACATGAAATATGATATTAACATTAATAAACCTATATACATACTTATGACAAGTACTCAAAATATATTTTTAATTGAAAATTTCAACAAAATATATTTTTAATTCAAAATTTCAACTTAATTGGTGTATGATAATGAAACGTTAAGAAAATGCTTTTACTGCAAGCTGCATAACACTCACACGTGAAACTTGAGTGCATTTGGAGGAACTGGCAGTGTTATCTACTGAAATTCTAGGTTCCTGAGCCGAAATACTGATAAATATGCCTGAAAATTCTGATCTGGTCGACAGGGGAAGCTGATTTATGGCCAAGTGCAGTTCTTGAAAGATAAAGGGGGTTCTTGGCAGTTTTCAAAATGTCATTTCACTGAGAATGAAAAGTGCTTGGTTTAAATGCGATTTCTTAGACAATGATTACTATAATTTTATAGGCTACATTCCATCCTATAATTACAACATTGATAACCTCATTTTTTAACTATTAAACACAAGGAAATCATTACTCAAATGTAACAAGCGTTCTCATTGGTCAACTCATGTTGAGATTATGTTTGAGATCAAGTATTTTTAGAATTGTGGAGCCTGGTACTAGAAAAAGGAAACCAGTGTTTTGAATAAATATTTCTTACCAACTTGTGCAGTATTTTATTTAAAAAAGAACAACTTGATACCATTAGTGACAACCTAATTTTAACATCATAATAGTAATTATAACTTGAGCTGTTATACAGAAAATTTGTGTATGCTGCTAACTAGCCCAAAGACAAAAATGTTGACAAATTACAATAGCAAAGACAGCTGAAATGTGTGAGTAACAGGATAATAATGTTACAATATCCACAAAAATCCTTCTTTATCCTCCAGATTTTTAAGTGACACAAGATTTGTTATGTAGTCAATGAATTGATAAAGCCCGGCTTACATTGGGCTGTAGGTATTGAACCTGCGATGTTTGAACATGCAATTTGTTCATCCTTTATTGTATGTCAGTGGAGAGGGGGGGGTATGCATCTTAGACAATTTCTGAAGTAAAGCCATTACAGTGACTTGCAGCGCAATTTATGAGACAAGAAAATGTTGAAATAATCAATATGGAATGAATCCCAATGCCTGCTTAGAGATAATATCGCAGTTGCAAGGTGAAATGAAAGTTATGTGCAGAGATATGCCTACTTTTGTATGATTTAACAGCTCTTAGGTCTAGACCTGATAAGGACCGAACACTTCAGGGGAAAAATATGAGCGTCTTGTCTTTTGATTGTGTAATACTGGGNTTACTCAATCCCGAAGTGGGTAAATAATGGAATAAAGCCAAAGATCATTAGAGATCGCTGCTGATTAGGATAAAATCTATTGGATCAGAAACTCTCTTAATTTAGAAAATCTCTTGGATCAGGATAGGTCCAAGGAGCCGATAATAATGGAGCAGGTTGGATTGTTAACCCTTTGAGCGCTGGAACCGGATTTTAAAGGCCTTTGCAAACAGTTTGGCCACAGAATGTGGCGTCTCATCAGGATCCAAACTGTTTGCTATTCTGATAGTGGTCTTTGAAAAAAAGTGAAGAAAATGAATTCAGCAGACGACATTTTAGCAAATGACAAATTTCCCAGCATGCAAAGGGTTAAACAGTGTTGTTTTTTCATGATTTTGGTAATGGGTCCAGGGCCCTTCAGATTGGGGAAAATCATGACATTTTGACTAAAATTGAGACATTGGTATTGACTATTGTAGGTTTTTTCGCCAACAGATAACAATAAAATTTAGAATTCAAGTGTGTTCAATATTATATTTACAAAGGTTAAACGCATAGAGCTGATAGGGAACTGCACGTAATGTTGTGATTTATGAACACTTTTTTTTTTGTAATTTTCAATTGGAAAATTCAGGCAGTCATTTGGGGAAACTATATTCTTTTTGAGATTGGGAATTGGGCCGAAATTCCGCCCCAAATATCACCAAAATAACCACTGTTCAACATCTTTAAAAAAGCAATATTGCAATCGGAGCTCAAGTGGGTCAAATTTCTCAATTTCTGTGGGACAGTGTTACAAAAATGTCTAATCATGTGCACCATCTTTGGGAGGGATATTGATCATCAATCACCCCAGTCTCTCACAGGGCTGATGTTGGCCTACTGCGATGTGGTACTGGTTAAATGGGGCTGGGGATTTTCAGATAAAATTTAGCCTTGCTCTGGGAAAACTGGGCCTAATGCATGTGCGTAAAGTGTCGTCCCAGATTAGCCTGTGCAGTCTGCACAGGCTAATCAGGAACGACATTTTCCGTTTTTATGGAATTTTTGGTTTTAAGGAAGTCTTTTCTAAACGAAAATCCAGTTTAGGCGGTAAGTGTTGTCCCTGAAAAGCCCGTGCTGACTCACAGGCTAATCTGGGACAACACTTAACACGCATGCATTAAGCCCATTTTTCTGAGAAGGAGACAAAATTGTCTATTAAATGTGCACCACCATCTTCAGGGGTATTGATCCTGGTGTGGTGTGGTATTGGCTTTGTGGGGCTGGGGCATTTCAGATAGGATTGGATTAATGATAGGGACACGGCCTCAATCAATGAACCCACCAATAATAGTAATCCAGATGAGTTGTTTGGAGTGGGGCCTTTAATAATTGAATAGAGGTTTTCTTGTAACTATTAAAATAACTGGACTGGACCATAACTATGTCATTTATCGTTAGATTTTAAAATCATTTGGCACATTTGTTCACCATCATTGGACGGTGTGTCATGTGAAAGAATTACATCGATATCTGCAATGTCAAGGTCACACTTTGAGTTCAAAGGTCAAAAATGGCCATAAATGAGCTTGTCCAAGTCATATCTATGTTGTTCATCGTGAGATTTTAAAATCATTTGGCACATTTGTTCACCATTATTGGACGGTGTGTTGCGCGAAAGAAGTACGTCAATATCTCCAAGGTCAAGGTCACACTTTGAGTTCAAAGGTCAAAAATAGCCATAAATCAGCTTGTCCAGGCCATAATTATGTCGTTGATTGTGAGATTTTAAAATCATTTGGCACATTTGTTCACCATCATTGGAGAGTGTGTGGCGCGAAAGAAGTACGTCCATATCTCCAAGGTCACACTTTGAGTTCAAAGGTAAGACACGGCCATTAATGAGCTTGTCCAGGCCATACCTTTTGTGGTTCATTGTGAGATTTTAATTCATTGTGAGATTTTAAAATTACTCTGTACATAAATTCTGATCACAGTTATTGGATGGCGTGTCATGCGAAAGAATTCAAGAGTTCAAAGATCAAAATGGCCATAAATGATAATGGCATAATAATTCTTAAAAATCACCATAAATTAGCCTCTCTTGTTTTATGAAGACAGCATGCAAAATATTCTGTGTCAATGCAGCATGTGGGGATATACGTCGCGTCTGTGACAAAGCTCTATTAATGTTTTTCAACAAAGTAGATCAAAAATGAATAATCATATATAATATTTTTTAAAAACTAAAATTCCCCTTTCGTCATGAAATTCCCCCCATTTGAAAGGCCCTGCCATCTTTCCTGCAAAGGGTGATAAAAAAGCTTTTATTTTACCGGTATTTTGTGTGTGTATTAGTTGAAAATTTTATTTACACCACAGAATATTACATACATAGATATTATTAAATACAGGGTTAAAAGTTTTCCGGTGTAAAAAATGGACGCTTTGTAATTGATATTACCGAATGTGTTTCGTTGAAAGAGCAGCATTTTCAGTAAATTAACAAACCAGGTGCCCGAATGAGTAATCATTCTTAACATTGTTATCAGCTAAAAAAAATAAAGGGAGATAATCGTTTACAACATTGTCAAATTATTTATGGCAAACGAGCGCTAACATACAAAAATATAACTTTTGTTAAGAATAAATGGCGATGGGAGTGGTTGGCTGAAATAGCGAAAAGCGAACGTGGATTAAAATTTGGAGAAACGGGCATCCTTGATGTGTGTTTTTGTGTAAAAAAACAACCACAACAATAACTTATAAATCGTCCGGAAAAAGGCAGTTAAAGCCCATGCGACCGACAAAGCACACAAACCCAATGTCGAAATCTTGGAAATAAACATGCAGTGTTTCAGAATGTTTACCACACTATGTGTATTTGAAGAAACTTAAATTGATCAAAACGTCTTAAAACCATTAAGGTCGCGGTGGTGTAGTGGATTAGGTGTCCGCCTAGCGATTGGGAGTTCAGGGAGCTTCTCATTATCTCCTCCATAGACACAAAGTACTAGTTCTTCCCAGGAAACAGACTCGACAGTGTCCATATCTGCCTATAATAGGCCTTCCTGTAATAGTCAGCAATTGACTGTAGGAAGTACGAAGAAGAAGTACATGTAGAAGAAGAAGTTATATTTCAAGTATATCTAGGCACAGTAATTTTGTTTACTTGCTGTTGCACTAATCTTAAAGAAAAAAATAAGCTTTTCATTTTGTTTCATGTACGTGAATTAATGATCATGTGCATTAAATGTATTGCCTCATATACGTTGATTGAAAATTTTGGTTTCTGACACACTTTATTTTAAAATGAAAATAAATTAACTAACCTTTATAGAATATACTTGCAAAACTAGTGTGATTTTAAAGATTTGAATAAATTTCTAAGCTATTTTTTTATTTGTCATTTTTCTAAGTCTCAGGAGCTTCCGTGGGCCTCCAGCTTAAATGTTCAGGTTTTTCAGTTTTGCCAACTTATAACCTGCAGCGATTTTCCTTGTCCAATTGGGAAAAGTACCCGTACCGGTCCAATTGGGAAAAATCGAGTCGTGAAAACCTCAAAATTGGGAAAAATCGAGTTGTGAAAACCTCAAATTGGTAAATTGGTTTATTTGATTTTTTGCTCCCAAATACTTTAACATTGAAAACTTAGTGTTTTCAAGCTGTCAATATTGTATTCACCTAGGTTCAAGCCATATAGTTGCAAAGGNTGCGTCTGGACAACATGCTGATAGCCGAGGGAGTGGCAGGGCCTGAGAAGGGCGGGGGGTCGTCGGCCGCGGCCAACGCGACTGCGGCGGCGTCGGGCGGTCAGCCTGACAGCGCCATCGAGCACTCGGATTACAGGGCCAAGCTGGCGCAGATCAGACAGATCTACCATACAGAGTTGGAAAAATATGAGCAGGTTTGTTGGGTTATTTTGAATGTGAGCTGGGTTTATTGTTAAGCAGGGCTTTCTTTGGCTTTAAATTTTATGTTAGTTTAACAGGGCTTTTTTCTCTTCTTTGTAAAGCGGCCTTTTGCCTCTAACTTTGTTTAAAAAATTATTCACAAACTTGACAAAATTCTAATAAAACTAACTAACAAACTTTTTGAAAATTTGAGTTGCGAAATTCTCAACAGTTTTTTTGTTGACAGTTTGTCGAATTAAGTCTTAAAAACTGGGCTTCTTTGGCTTTGGATTTTCTTTTTGCCAAAATCATCATACTTCAATTATTGAAATTTGTCATATTCATTTTTGGTCGTTTTATGAGTTATAAAATGGAAAAATCAAAGCCAATTGGAAATTACTTTCGCCAAATGTTGAAATTGATAGCAGTTGGCAAAGGCCAGAAAAAGACCTGCTTAAACTTTTGTAAATAACAGGTTCATTAAAATTAATTATTCATGATTATGAGAGGAAGTAAGTAGCATGCATGGAACCTGAAGGTAAATAGTGGCATGGATAGTTAACATGGTAGCAGTGGGTAAGTACAGTGTAACTAACAGCTTGGGTTTCAAACTGTAGAGTGCAATAGAGCCCCATTCTGGGAAAACAGGGCTTAATGCATGTTTGTAAATCGTCTTCCCAAATTAGCAGGTGCCGTCTGCACATGGACAACACTTTCAACTTTTATGGTATTATTGTATTTTTCATTTCAAGGAAGTCTCTTTCTTAGCCGAAATCCAGTTTAAGCGGAAATTGTTGTCCCAGATTAGCCTGTGCAGTCTGCAAAGGGACGAAATTTTGCGCACATGCATTAAGCCCAGTTTTCCCAGAATGAGGATCAATAGCTCTGAGTAATTAGTGGGCTCTTACAATAATAGTAATGGTAATGATAAGTGTTAAACCTTTTACCGCTCATATACTTGTTTTGACCTGTTTGTAATTTCTTAGTTTTATATGAAACTATATAAAACACTTCAGTTACTTTTGATGCATGTAATTCATTCTTAAGAAATTAGTTTCTACATGTATCATATTAATATCCTGGAAATGAATAGTGGTTCAGTAGTGGTAATCTTATAATATTGCAAGGTTAAGTTGTTATCTTAGAATTAATACTTATAACACAAAGTATTATTTGTTAACTTTGGCTTGACGTTCAATATGTATTTCAACTCAAATAGGGGTGTTAAAATCTGTTTAAAACCCACTTGCCCTGTAAGGCTACCAGCTGTCGAAATCAGGTCCCCTGTACTTGGTAGTAACCCTAAATTTCACATTTGTCACAGTTATCTCTAACCCCTAGCAAAACATGATTTTTCTCCAAATAAAGAGAGTTTTTACTGTACGAATATTAAGGTGTTTGATATTTTTTTGGGGGGAAATGTTGTCAGTGTAAATATTACCACCACCCTCCACAAATTGGCTGTTTACTGTTATGAACACTAGATCAACAGCATTAGACATTATCAAGCATCAAAACAGTCTATATCATGTTGTTTCAAAACAAGCATTTTATACAATATCAAAGGGTGGACTGAGGAGTATTGCAGATATGATATTCGCTTTAAGAAATGTTTTAGTAGCCAATTCCAGTGGGCAAGTGGAATTTAAACATCCTTGGGCCTGGTTGCTCAAAACTGTAACAGCCTGTTTAGGGAACAAACTGTCTGTTAACTTAAGACCCTAACAAAATCAAGAGCAATATTATGATCAAACATATTCAAATTATGTAAGCACACAAATTTGTTTACAATTAAGACATAATTATATTGAAGTCTTAACATTTAAGTCACATAAATAACTTGATCGAAAAGTTAAAGGCTGTTAGCATAACTGGTCATTTCAGTTTCAAGCAACCAAGCCCTGACTGTAATACCCTAGTTCTCGGTATTTGTGTCGCGTTCTGAGAAAACTGGGCGTAATGCATATGCGTAAAGTGTCGTCCCAGATAAGCCTGTGCAGTGCGCACAGGCTAATTCGGGACGACACTTTCCACCTAAACTGGATTTTTGCTAAGAAGAGACATTTAAACGAAAAATTCCATAAAAGCGGAAAATGTTGTCCCTGATTAGCCTGTGCGGACTGCACAGGCTAATCTGGGATGACAATTTACGCACAAGCATTATGCCCAGTTTTCTCAGAACACGACACATTTGTATGTGGAAGTAAATAATTGGAGGGCTCAGTGTCAAACTGAAGTATCAGGTATTGAAGTGTTTAACAGATACAACATTTTTGCACTGAACTCAAGCCATAAGTTTATTGATCCTGGTTTGGTGCTCTATGTGTCTTGTTATACCTTGGAGTGACTTTGGGTGATTTGTCATAACAATCCGCGTGATGTTCCTTACAGAATGGTTACTTGTTTCAACTAACCACACATTTAGATTATTTTATACACTTTATATTATGTACCATTATTTGTTACATTGTATTTAATGTGAACACATGTACAAGCATATACATATATAATGTATAATGTCTTATCTTCCAAACGTACAAATTACCGGTATCTCTTTTGTGTGTTTTTTCCAAACTGTACAGTAGTTGGGTATCTTGGGTTTGTACATTTGTGTCGCGTTCTGAGAAAAATGGGCATAATGCATGCGCGTAAATTGTCGTCCCAGATTAGCCTGTGCAGTCCGCACAGGCTAATCCGCGACGACAATTTCCGCTTTTATGGAATTTTTCGTTTCAATGATGTCTCTTCTTAGCGAAAATCCATTTTAGGCGGAAAGTGATGTCACGGATTCTGTGCGGACTGCACAGGCTAATCTAAGGTGACACTTAACGCACATGCATAATGCCCAGTTTTCCCAGAACGCGACTCCATTAATTTTATAGGAATGATTATTGCAATATCACTTGGTGATTTGGTGATTTTAGCATGATTCTACATAGTTCTTTTACTACATGTAGTGTACACACAAAAATGCAAGACATAGTTTTTTGCACGAATTATGAGTTAAACTTCCTGATTTTCAAGGCATTAAAACATTACATTTTACATCTGATTCTGTTGGCAAAAAGTAAGAGATTTTTGTGATAATTGGAACAATTGTATAAAACGGTATACATTTTCAGTGCTTACTCAATGCTATGTTTTTGTTCTTAATAAAATATAAATTTGAATAAGCATGTTTTTATTTGAACCAAATGGTTGATATTGTTAAAAAGTATTTGCATTTAATTGGCAAGAACATTTGTTTTATGAAAAATGTTTATCCTTCATACCCTATACATGCTCTTTTACAATGAAGTACTTTTTAACACTTTTGTTCAATAGAGTAAATTTGTTGTTTATTTGTGTTTGCACTTCTGCTATGTTGTGCTCTTTACTGATTTGAAAATGATGTTACCCCTATATTGTATTGAATGCTGACACTAAGAATGCAATAGGAAGAATTCTACATCTCTAATGCTTTAACATGACATTATGATAAGATGACCTGGTGTAAGGTTATGCAATATTAAGTCATAAAATTGGCGAAACATTTTTTGGCTACTGAGTTAAGTTTAAATTGCCCCTTGGGACAAGTGTGGTGTGTTATGCATGTGTGTATGTGGGGAGGGGGGGGNCTTCTCAGCATATTACACTTCAGCACTATCTGCAATTGCACTTGTAGCATTTTTGTAATGTTTGCTACATAGAAAATAACATATACAAAATATAAAAAGTTAAAATAGCATTTTGGCCACAAAGGATATTACTATGAAATGTAAGATTCTGCCTTGAGTCTGATTCCCTAAAACAACAACAAAGCAGTTGTGATCATGAAAAAGTTACGCTAAAGATACTTTATAGTAATGAAGGGAGGGGTTGAATGCCTGATTTGCATAACTTTGCAGTAAACTAAATTGATGGTCCTTCAGTAGACAGCTGTCAAAGATTTAACACCTTTGTCATTATGTTTTCGTACACCATGTGATAAAAAATATGTGACTCATCCACAGGTGAATGACACAGTCATGGTTTGATATTGAAGACTTTTGTTTGCAAAACCATTTTCGTCCAATAAACGACCATTTGGTGTTTTTACGTGCTGGAATTATATGAAACAAGTGTTAGTTTACCATTTGTAGTAAACTATAATAATTCAATTTTAGAATCACAGATTCTTATATTTTTGCACAACAAAAACACCATTTGTAAGTAAGAATGATGACCTCCATGTATTCATATCATTGCAAGCTAATCATGCAGTGTTTTCTTATGGTCAAATTTGGGGCAGAAATTCGTCCCCATTCCAGATCTCAAAAAGTATAAACTAATTCCCAGATCATTGCCAAAAATTTCAAATTGAATGTTTTCACCAAAAAAGTTGAAAAAACACACACTATAATGATTATTAAAGCACTGGTGTTTTATGTGGAATTCTTTCGCTGTTCTTGTATATACCTAGCCTGCTTTGTGATGTACAACCTTGTATTCCCCTTGATTTAGCCGGATTCGGAAGGCACGGATCTGCAAAATAATGATTACCAGGCAAAACTGGCACGGATTCGCAACATATACCAGACTGAAATGGCTAAATATGATCAGGTAGAGGTTACACTACACTCATTCTGGGTGCATTGGATGTTTGCCTTCTAACATTGACATATTGTAATTTTCCTGGAAGCCCCTTTGTCCCTTTCATTTAAAGAATTTGTGTATTTAAAAGAGTTATTTTCTCTAATGGATTTTCATGTGTTATTCTTCAAATGTAGTGTATACAAGTGATCAATTTATATATTAATAAAAATGATAAAAACAATATTGCATAGTTAGAAAAATCATGCATTGAACATTCTTAAAAAAAGAGATTATAAATATAAACAAATTAAAAGGTTGACTTCCAAATATAAGGTAAATTATGATTTACCCTTTCCCGTTCAGAAGATGGGTGAAATTGGCTACATGCAACCAGCTTAACACCAGAACAGCCTGCCAGTAACTCTCAGCCTTTCAGGTTTTATGCTGTTTGCTGCCTATCAGTAACTAAGGGTTGGAAATGAAGCCTTTAAAAGTTGAATCTATTAAGAAATGTCTTTATTTAATATGATTTTCTAAGGGACTAGAAATGCATCAAAATGAGCAGAAAAGGGTTAAAAAATGTGTGATGAGTCTGTATACATTTATAATGTAAATTACACCTGTTGGGGGGTCACAATATAAGACGATGGTCCCAATTCAAAATGCTGAACCTACATTTTTTGACATTTCGTGATTTTTGCACAGTGAAGGGCGGGTAATTAATCAGTGGGCATTATGCACAGAAAATGGCGAATTGTTTCACCAATCAGAACATGTCAAATTGGTCATATGATAAAATGCAGAACTGTGATTGATGGAAATAAAAATATGCAAAAATGCGAAGCTAAGCTGAATATTATTGTAACTTCGGCATTTTGCATATAGTTTTGTAAACAAATATGGAAGTAGAAAATAAAAAAAATAGCCCTCTTGAAAAGTTGTGTTTTTGTTAGTTCTGCATTTTGAATGGGGACCATCGAAGACTAACTTAAAGAGGCAAAGATCCAATGCACAAGAGTTTGGAAGGGGCAGTGGTGCTGGTGGTTATTGGGTGAAACATCTGCAGAGATTTCTAGAGATTTCTGCAGTGTTCTTAGCAGTCTGGATATGGCATACATGTTGAAGATCTGAGCCTCGCTCTGAGAAAACAGGGTTTAATGCATGTGCAGTCTGCACAGGTTAATCAGAGACAACACCTGCCCCTTAACTGGATTTTTGCTAAGAAGAGACTTCTTTTAAACAAAAATACAAACAAAAGCGGAAATTTTCGTCACAAATTAGCCTTAGCGGACTTAACACGTTACATGTAGTATGGGACAACATTTTACACACATGCATTAACCCTTTGAGCGCTGGAACCGGATTTTGAAGGCCTTTGCAAACAGTTTGGATCCAGATGAGACGCCACAGAACGTGGCGTCTCATCAGGATCCAAACTGTTTGCTATTCTGATAGTATTCTTTGAAAAAAAAAATCCAAGAAAATGCTAATTTTAGAAATTCAGCAGACGACATTTTAGCAGACGACAAATTTCCCAGCATGCAAAGGGTTTAAACCTCNTGAAATTTGGTCAATATGTTATATTGATGATATACACATGTATTTGCCCTGTTGGTTAAGTGCATCCCAAAGATAGGTCACCAGGTCAAATCTTAGAAAAACCTCGTTACCTCTAGAGGCCATATTTATGACTCAATCTAGATGAAATCCAGATAAAACTTGTTCAGAATGTTTATCCTGACAACATATTTGTCGAATTTGATTATGGGTCATGTTTATAAAAAACTAGGTCACCTTGTCAAATCTTAGAAAAACCTTGTTTCCACACTAGATGCCTCATTTATGACTAAATCTTGATGAAACTTGGTCAGAATGTTTATCTTAACAAAATCAAGGCCGAGTTCGACATGCGTCCAAAAAGTAGGTCACCTGGTCCAGGGCCCTCAATTTTAGTTGCAATAATCCAACTCTCAGCTATATTGACCCTCCGGGTCTGATCTGTACGTACGTACTCAAAAAAGCTCAGAGCATTCAAGAAGAACTACCGTCAATCTATCAAATCTGCCGCCGAATTTCGGCGGCTGTCCCCCACTTGAAAAAAAAAAAAGATGTGTTTCATGATTATTATATCTCAATTCTATTTCAATTTAATCTTTTCAAACATACTTAATTATATAAAAAAAAGCAATGAATATAGTGCAAACATGTACAAATGTAAAAATGAGAGAGTAAGTAAAAAAAATCCCGCAAAAAGGGAAAAGCCGCGAAAAATCCCCCTCCTTAGGGCTGCGGACCCCTTCCCCCAAAGTAGTGTGAGGGCGCTGTGGTCAAATCTTAGGAAAACCTTGTTTCCACCATAAAGGCCACAGTCTCAATTGTGATAAAACTCTTTTTAGAAATTTATTTTGATAATACTGAAATCAAATTTGAATATGGATGATATTTGTCCAAAAAGTAGGTCACCAGGTCAAATTTGTCAAATTATTTACCTCAAACTGAGGTGAGCATTTCAGGGTCATATTGGCCATCTTGTTCTATGTTTGGGTGATACATCTGCAGGTGTCATTGACATTGCAATTATGGGGTCAAGAGATAAGTAGGAAACAATTGTATTTAGAATGAAAGATTTACTGGTTCCATGATCATCCCTTTGGTGTGATAGAAATAGCATCACATAATTTGCAAGAAATTTGTACCGGTACCTATTTTGTTTATATTTAATTGAAGTTCCTAGTTGATTTTCCTCTATGGAATCATAAATGATTTGCCATATCGAGAAAGCATAATGTGATCAGATACTGTGAAAAAATGAAGGCTTGTAAATGGTGCTTTGTTACAATTTCAGCTAAGAGATGTTAGAATAACTTCTGTTATTAATTATTCAGTTAAAATAGACAAGGACAAAACATTACATTTTAATGTTCATTCTTTTACAGTCCCCAAAGTATTGAATGCTTCAAATTACAATTTTTTTACTCATAATTTTACTGAAATTGTAGAAATTATTAAATAATTCAACTGGAAATGTCAACAAGGCTCTTGTTTGCGTTGATTGATGTTTTGGATGCCGGCAGGCAGGTGCTTGGATAACCATGGTGACATGTTGTTGACATCATCAGGGCTTTCATTTTGCCTTTTTTCTGAGATAAACTAGAGGGAAAAAAGTATAATTTTTCCCACAATTTTTTTCCCAGTTGCCACCTCAACATGCAAACTGGGTATACTATAATAATTTAAATCATAATGGATCAGAAAATATTCATGTACGGCGGTTTTGATAAATGAAAGGTATCACCTTTTGGTTGAATCAAGGCCCTGAATGAGTATTATATGAGCTGGAACCGGATTTTGAAGGCCTTTGCAAACAGTTTGGATCCAGATGAGACGCCACAGAACGTGGCGTCTCATCAGGATCCAAACTGTTTGCTATTCTGATAGTATTCTTTGAAAAAATTCGAAGAAAATGCTAATTTTAGAAATTCAGCAGACAACATTTTAGCAGGCGACAAATTTCCCAGCATGCAAAGGGGTATTATATGAGCTGCATCAGGCGAAAATGTGTCGTATGCCATATTAGCGCAGTCTGGTAAGAAGCTACCCTGTCTGCTTGTGATACCACGGAACCTTGCATGACTTAAAAGCGCACAGGGTAGCTCCAGACCACCCCATTTGACATAAGGCCCTTTTTGGCATGACGCGGCTTGAATGTGTTTATGTGTTTATACGTTAGTAGAATGATGGGAAGATGGGAATAATTCTGGTGTCTAAATATGGTATGACAAATCACCCAACAGTCAGTGAAGATTATTATGTAGTATGATAACAATTGTATGATAACAAAGTATTAATACTGTAGAATGTATAACATTTATATTTAACTATATGCATGGGTTTCAGTCAAATGTTCATTTTCCTACATACATGTATCTATATCTTTCCTCTTTAACGACTTGTGTTTTTGACTTTCTATTGCACTCTTGAGACAGTATATAGCCTTTGATAAGTATTATTTGAAAAAGAAAGAGTTTAAATTCAGATCTGTATGTGTAATTTGCTTGATGAACCCTAGATGACAAAACTTAGTGCATATTCTGTGGAAATGTGTCCATCATACTAGATTTAGATCTTTGCTGTAGCTCTCAAACAGTGACCCTGCTCTGACCAGTATGTATGAAAAACATTTTGGAAACTCATTTAAATCAATTAATCGGTAAATTAATCTTTTTGAAATTTAGAAAATGTGCATTTGCAGGGGCTAAATTGAGTACCGGTATAACTGAAGGCCTAGTATAACCCTTTGAGCGCTGGAACCGGATTTTGAAGTCCTTTGCAAACAGTTTGGATCCAGATGAGACGCCACAGAACGTGGCGTCTCATCAGGATCCAAACTGTTTGCTATTCTGATAGTATTCTTTGAAAAAAATCGAAGAAAATGTTAATTTTAAAAATTCAGCAGACCACATTTTAGCAGACGACAAATTTCCCAGCATGCAAAGAGTTAGGAAGCAATTTAAGTATGCACATTATGTTAAGAGTGTCAAATCAGCGTTTGCAAGCTATATATAGCTTATCATAATTACTGACATTGCAAGCTATATATAGCATATCATAATTACTGACATTTCAAGCTATATATAGCATATCATAATTACTGACATTTCAAGCTATATATAGCATATCATAATTACTGACATTTCAAGCTCTCAAACCCCTAGCTGCCCTCTGGGAAAACAGGGTTTAATGCATGTGCGTAAAGTATCGTCCAGAATTAGCCTGTGCAGTCATCACAGACTTATCAGGGACAACACTTTACGCTTCTATGGAATTTTCCAATTAAATGATTTCTCTTTTTAGTGAAATCCAGTCTAGGCGAAAAGTGTTGTCCCTGATTATCCTGTGCAGACTGCACAGGCTAATCTGGGACGAAACTTTCCTCATATGCATTAAGCCCTTTTCCTTTGAACGCAGCTCATTTGTTTTTCTGTTTTCCACAGGCATGCAGCGAATTCACAACCCACGTGGTCAACTTGCTTCGAGAACAGAGCCGCACGAGGCCCATTGCCCCTAAGGAGATAGAACGAATGGTCAGCATCATTCGCAAGAAGTTTGCCGCTATCGAAATGCAGTTGAAACAGAGCACATGCGAGGCTGTAATGATACTCCGATCTCGATTTCTTGATGCCAGGTATGATGTTCTTCAAAACATAGTGTGGTCATTATTATGCTATGTTTTTTACTAGAAATTTGCATCTGTTTGAGTTTAAACGTATTTGTATATCTTGAAGATAGATGATTATGCAGGGTTGTTATTATAACTGATCAGTTAACTATATTCAGATCAAAATAATTTAATAAAATTCTCAGAAAATGTTTTTTTCAGGTGGATACAAGAACCGTAGTCCTATCACTTTAATTTTAAAACATTTGTTTGTTTCATTAATAAGGACAACCTTCAAACAGACTATTTTTTTAATCCATTTTCTGGGTAAAACTAGTACTTGGTGATTCATGAGAAAAATCTTTTTACAGTCCTTCAACCCTAATCACAACTTCTTGATTACCATGCAGACTATATCCAATATGATACTGCATAGTTTCTTGTGCTGTAATGCTTTACAATTTATCATAAAGATTCTAAATCGGCACTTGTCAAAACTGTCCGTAAAAAATAAAAATGTGCATTTATCGGAGGATCAAGATCTTACAAGCGTGAGCTGATAAGCTTGAAATATGCAGGTCATCATTTAAGATTTTGGCTTTCAATATTTATGCATTATCATTGCAGCTCTTAACCCTTTGCATGCTGGGAAATTTTTCGTCTGCTAAAATGTCGTCTGCTGAATTTCTAAAATTAGCATTTTCTTCGATTTTTTTTCTAAGACCACAATCAGGATAGCAAACAGTTTGGATCCTGATGAGACGCCACGTTCTGTGGCGTCTCATCTGGATCCAAATTGTTTGCAAAGGCCTTCAAAATCCGGTTCCAGCGCTCAAAGGGTTATACATGTATATGAATCACGCTTTGGGAAAATAGGTAAAATGCATGTGCGTTAAGTGTCGTTCCAGGCTAATCTGGTACAACACTTTCCACATTCATTAAGCCCAATTTTCCCAGAGGGTGGCCAAACACTTATCAATTACTGTATCTGTAAAGTTAGATTTTACAATAGAAGGACTGTAACTCTTCAGCCGTAATATTTAATATGAACAAATTTAGCTTTTGAATGTAAAGTAATATTATTTATAATATTGGCTGATATAACAATGCAGTGGTGTATTTATATTAGACATTGCATGTTAAAACTGCATAATTGAGTCACCATTTGCCTTCCATGTGGTCCTAACTTCCATGTGGTCCGTGTATTTATTGCAAAATTATTCCCTGATTCTTCAAGCTGAAAAATGTAAATACAATATAATGGATTTTTTTAATTTCTGAAATTGACTGCATTTAATGAGGATTATTTTATTTTGAAGTTCTAATTTTGTATACATGCACATCAATTATAAATTGATGAGTTTTAAATTATAATTCGCCACACACAGAGATTATAATTTTCATTGCTGCAAAAGTGTTAATCAACTGTCTGTTTAACTCTTTCAGTGCTGGAACCGAATTTTGAAGGCCTTTGCAAACAGTTTGGATTCAGATGAGGAGCCCGAGAACGTGGCGTCTCATCAGGATCCAAACTGTTTGCTATTTTGATAGTGTTCTTTAAAAAAAAATCCAAGAAAATGCTAATTTTAGAAATTCAGCAGACAACATTTTAGCAGACTACAAAATTCCCAGCATGCAAAGGGTTATAATAAGTATTACCTTTCTTAAATGTTTGAAGTGTATTTAAGAGATAGTTTATTTTGTAAAGAATGCCATATTATAATCTTAACATCATGTTACCAAGTTGACAATTATGAAATTCACTGAATGTGTGTGGTCTATTGTCATTACCGTGGTTACACATTCAAGTGCACAATTATTACTTCATAGTTCAGTTCAGATCTTAGACTATTAGGAAGCAGACATCCATTATGGATGATTTATTAATTAAAACATATTGTAGCATTATTGTTTGTCAAAGTAGAGTTATATAGGATATGCCTCAGAGCCTACCAAGTACATGTAACTTGTAAAACAGTAACAAACAAACAAAACTAGTTGAAATTTCTGGATATTCCCGAAGAATGTGACCTCTTGCATTTGATATGAAACTGTATATTTAATTGCAGCAACATCCAACAGAATTAATGTAATAATTGTGTGAAACAAAATCAGAACTTCTTTTCTTATTTCAGTATTTTAGTTTTGTGCATTTCATTTAATGATAATGTACATTTGCACAGCTTTTATCATTCTTCCGAATATCAAATTAAAATATTGTATATGAGCCCCGCTTTGTGAAAAGGGGGTTTAATGCATTTGCGTTAAGTGTGCACAGGCTAATCAGGGATGACACTTTCCGCCTAAACTGGATTTTTGCTAAGTTTTTTAAACGAAGATTACAATAAAAGCGGAAAGTGTTATCCCTGATTGGCCTGTTCGGACTGCACAGGCTTATCTAGGACGACACTTTACGCACATGCATTTAAACTCCCTTTTCCCAGAGCGTGACTCATATATATTATTCTGTAACAGGCGAAAGAGGCGCAATTTTAGTAAACAAGCAAAAGAAATTCTAGACAAATACTTCTACTCACATCTGAGCAATCCGTACCCTAGTGAAGAAGCGAAGGAGGAATTGGCTCGCAAATGCGATATAACGGTGTCCCAGGTGTGTGTGTTTGTCTGTTCATTAATTCTGTTACATGCCGTACACTTCCTAATGCACGCTATTGTCATCGCATTTCACCGAAATGGAAGTTCATCTTTTGGGCTATTGACTGGTTAAAAGATTTTTTTTAAAGCAATAAACAAAATTGTAATCAATGTTTGGGTGGTTTTGGGATGGTTGAAGACTGAAAAAATGCCAGCCGGCCTTAAATGGTTGCCATAGTTATCCTGTTTCAGACTTTGGAATATGTGGAAACTGCTTGACAATCGCAACATTCGGAAGTGTACGGTATTTTTTTACTCTATACTTAACGATAGAACAAATGTGTTTCTATTTATAATTGTGTACAACAGGAGAAAGAGGCGAAATTTTAGTAAACAGGCCACAGAAGTGCTAAACGAATACTTCTATTCACATCTGAGCAATCCGTACCCTAGCGAGGAAGCGAAGGAAGAATTGGCTCGCAAATGCAATATAACGGTCTCACAGGTGTGTTAACCACTCAATCATTCGCATATTTTACCTATTGAGCAATGACTACTAAAATGATTTCTGATTGAAGAATTTAAATTGGTTTACATGTATATAACATATTTCATATCTATATATCATGTTTCAGATTGTGTTGATGAAACATGCATTATGTTATCCAAGAAAGCTAGAATTCTTTGTGAAAATGTCAATTGTTTCATTAAGCAATTGTGTTCACTTATGTCTGGTTATTTGGTCAAAAATATATGATCTTTGGTCCTCACACGTAGTTATTAACACTGTTTGTATTTCAAGTGTCTGTCACATGCTATTTACTACCGTACCTTCCTTTGTATAACGCGCAGTTTTTTACCTCAAAATTTCCAATTAAAAAGTTGGTGCGTGTAAAACATTGATACAACGCTTTTCTGGCTGTTAAAATGCTAAAAATTCATATGTAATCATAAATAATCATAATAGCCGCAATATTTTTCTCAGAAAAGTACACCCTTTAAAAATATAGTGCTATGCAACCCATGCTTCCGATCATATAAACGCTTATTTATTGAAGAAGACAAAATAAAGCTTTCCAGTGATGTGGATTAACTGATTGCGCAACAGTAAAATGGTGTCCATTTTCAGCCCGATTGCTTGAAAAAAAAATTCTCCTTTTTGGCATTAAAAAAACGGGCGAGTTTTATACATGGTTGCGCGTTATACGTGGTAAAATACGGTACATCAAAATTAGCATGTCCAAAGACTGTGGTAGGCCAACACTGTCTGGCTGTATCCATGTCAACCTAATTCAATCTTATTTGACAGCTCAATAGTATGCAATTTGTTAGACGTTCACTGATCAAAAGACAAACCTTTTATTTATGATGTTCGAGAATTGTTAATCAGGTGTTTTGAATATTTGGAATATTTGTCTTAATTAAGTGCTAATTAGTTCCTGTATGTGTAGGTAACTTCTAACTTCTGTTCAAAAACCTTTGAGATCTTAATTGCTGCTTGGTATCTTCGTTTTCTTAGATAAAATTGTTTGTTGCAGCAAATTCCAATGTCCTAGACTAAAATATATCAGTAAACAAAAAATTATGAAATTACGAAGTATTAACCACCTCCTCCAGTTATTTTTTTTTTATAAAATAACAATTTTAACAGCATCAGTAATTTATTAACAGGACTTCATCAATATTTCACAGAAAGTATAAATAAATAAGAGGCAAAAATTAATTTTCGCATCAGTGATTTATAAACACCATTTCATCAATATTTCGCAGAAAAAATAAATCAATAAGGGGCAAAATTTAATTTCCGCACCAGTGATTTACAATTATTATTCGCAGAAAGTGTACATAAAAGTGTACATAAATAACGCTAAGATGAGTTTTCTGACCCATTTTTGTAACTGCAAGAAGTATCAAGTCACTTTACCCAGGTGTGAATGCCTTAGGAAGGCAGTTAATGGTGACATGTTTATTGCAACTTGCTGGAGCTGACAATATCTTAGAGCCACTTATGGCCAGTGTTGGTGCAAATTAATGTTAAGGTAATGGATGATTTTATATTTTATTACATTTTATTATACGGAAGAAATCACCCCATTGGTGCAAAATTGCACCATGTGACATAAAATTTCAATAGCACATGGAACCTTTTTGCACCAAGTGGGCAAAATGAATTTCTTTGAATGTCAAGAAGTGAGGCAAGCTTTTGTTTTAAGTAATAAGCCAGGTACAGATTTTTTTTTTACTGAATCCTTTTTATTCAAATTCCAATCAATGTTTTCTTGCCCAGTTAAAGCCTGTGTGTAAACCTTTTCCAGTGTTTTCAAAATCAGGCCCCTTGTTAAAAAAAAAATGTATACTGGATTTTCAAATGCATTATCATTGATTTTCATTTTTTGTCATTAATTTTCAGCTCACCTGATTGCTCAGGTGAGCTTTTGTGACCCGTCTTTGTTCGTCGTCCGTCCGTCCACATTTGTTTGTAAACACTCTAGAAGCCACATTCCTTGTCCGACTTGTTCAGAAGATTTGTCCCAATAATACCTCGATCGAGTTCGAAACTGGGTCATGCTGGGTCAAAAACTAGGTAAAAAAAAAGAAAAACCTTGTAAACACTGTAGAAGTCACATTTCGTGCCCAATCTTCATGTAACTTTGTCAAAATGTTTGTCTTAATGATATGTTGGTTGAGTTCAAAAGTGGTTCCGGTCTGTTGAAAAACATGGCCGCCAGTGGGCGGGGCAGTTTTCCTTATTTGGCTATAGAGAAACCTTGTAAACACTCTAGAGGCCACATTTCTTGTCCGATCTTCATGAAACTTGGTCAGAAGATTTGTCCCAATGATACCTCGATCGAGTTCGAAACTGGGTCATGCTGGGTCAAAAACTAGGTCACTAGGTCAAAAAAAAGAAAAACCTTGTAAACACTGTAGAAGTCACATTTCATGCCCAATCTTCATGTAACTTTGTCAAAATGTTTGTCTTAATGATATGTTGGTTGAGTTCAAAAGTGGTTCCGGTCCGTTGAAAAACATGGCCGCCAGTGGGCGGGGCAGTTTTCCTTATTTGGCTATAGAGAAACCTTGTAAACACTCTAGAGGCCACATTTCTTGTCCGATCTTCATGAAACTTGGTCAGAAGATTTGTCCCAATGATACCTCGATCGAGTTCGAAACTGGGTCATGCTGGGTCAAAAACTAGGTCACTAGGTAAAAAAAAAGAAAAACCTTGTAAACACTGTAGAAGTCACATTTCATGCCCAATCTTCATGTAACTTTGTCAAAATGTTTGTCTTAATGATATGTTGGTTGAGTTCAAAAGTGGTTCCGGTCCGTTGAAAAACATGGCCACCAGTGGGCGGGGCAGTTTTCCTTATTTGGCTATAGAGAAACCTTGTAAACACTCTAGAGGCCACATTTCTTGTCCGATCTTCATGAAACTTGGTCAGAAGATTTGTCCCAATGATACCTCGATCGAGTTTGAAACTGGGTCAAAAACTAGGTCACTAGGTCAAAAAAAATAAAAAAATCTTGTAAACACTGTAGAAGTCACATTTCATGCCCAATCTTCATGTAACTTTGTCAAAATGTTTGTCTTAATGAAATGTTGGTTGAGTTCAAAAGTGGTTCCGGTCCAATGAAAAACATGGACCAGGTCAAAGCTTGAAAAACCTTGTTTATCTTTAACCACAAAGCACGCAGCTTTGATATTTCATATGTGACAAAGATTGTTCAAATCATGCCACTGGGCAATCTCATTTCACAGGTGATCGATCTAGGGCCATCTTGGCCCACTTGTTTGTTAATATGTGTTCATAAATAAAAATTAATGTCAAAAAAGGAAATCGTTTTCAACTGCCATGATTGTTAGCGTCCTGATAACAGCCCATATTAAATCAATGTCGTTAAAACCAATTTTCCGTGCCACCAGTTTACAATAATTTCACTTTATAATATTTTTTGTGTGGTCAAGTATAATTGCCTTAATTCTACACTGCCATATTTGTGGTGTCCTATATTTGAACACACTTCATCTTTCTTTACATGTAATAATGAACTGAAATTCCCTTTTAGTATTGTTGGTATTCTTATAGATACATTTTCCAAACCAAAATTCATCATTTGTATGCGTTAATAAAATTAATATAAAAGTCAAAAGCCGAAAAATGCGCTGAATAATTGCAGTAACATTTTATTACAAAATGGCAGCTCATTATTATCTTTTGTACGACATAATGTGACATAATATTTGATGTATCGGGCGATCAATTATTTATTATGGCATTACACTTGAAAATAAGCAATTTGTTTATACATTAAATCTTCTCTATCATACACATTTCTTTGATCACATACCATTAATAGGTTGCTTAAATTGATGATAATTATATAAATGATATTTCATAATTGTATTGCTTCTTTTGTTTCTGTATTATACATGAGTTGTTAAGAATATATGTAAATTATTTACAGTATACACGGATGGCTATTTTAGAAATACCAATTAACACAAAATTAAATCTCAAATTAGTCTAATTTATTTAGTTAGATGCAAGTTTGAACTGAAAATCATACAGCATCATCGACGATTTTTACTGTTATAATAAAAGTTGGTATAATTATCTTAATGATTTCAACACTTTATGATCATGATGTACTTATCTATGGGGTTCTATGTAAAATAAAAAGAGTTAGTTTTTCTTTAACCCATTTATGCCTAGCGTATACAAAAAAGGGCCTAGGCAAACAGCGTAGATCCAGATGAGAAGCCGCATAATGCGGCGTCTCATCAGGGTCTACGCTGTTTGCGTAAAGGAATTTCTGCAAGAAATATTCTAAATATAGAAATAAATATACTAGACATCCCTAATTTTGGAAATAAATTGATCCAATTTAGAAGGATGGGAGAGTCCACTAGGCATAAATGGGTTAAATATGTAAAGAAGAGTGAACAATTCCCACCCATAAGGACTAATGATAACATTTAAGTGGTATTTAGGCTAATGATGTCATTTAATACCAGTCTTGCCAAAGAATGACAAAGAGATCCCAAGATTTGTGTGAAAGTCATTGTGTTTTCTGTGGATGTTAGAAGTTCAAACCTCATCCATCACAACTGTCATAGCTGTGGTTGGCTGTTTAGACTGGCCCCTTCATCACTGCCTCGATTACATTTGTTTACAGTGTTTATGACTGGTGCCAGGAGTCACATAATTATTTGAGGCTCGCTCGGGGAAAACAGGGTTTAATGCATGTGCGTAAAGTGTCGTCCCTGATTAGCCTGTGCCAACTGCACATGGTAAACTGGGATGCGTTAAGCCCAGTTTTCCCAGAACGATTAGAGAATAATTTTATAATTCTTGCCAAAAAGGATTTTAATGATTTTATTTAAGTGGTAAACTTTGCCTTAACAATACAAAAAAAAGAGCATTACACCATTGAATGTGTGATAGTCCTCCAGAAAAACTGATTTGTTTAATATAATTTCTTTCTATGTATGTTTTACCCCATCTTCTGTCATTTTGTTCTTGATCCCAAAAGATTAAAAAAAAACATCTTATATGACAATTGTGGCTTAATTACACAGCTAGAGATCAGGAATGCACTATTTGACATGCCCATCAGTCAAAATCTGAAACACAAAACAAATAGGAAAAATCACATGAGATTAATGTTTAGCATTTTAAGCTATTTCATTCATAATGCAGACTGCTCATTAACACTACATTCCTGGACCAGAGGGGTGGGCTTAAATCCATCCCCTAGGACATATCCAGCGGGCATTATCTGGATTAACTTTGAAACTGTCCTATGTCCTTAACATTGCTTTCATTGATACAATAGTTTCAAACTAAACTCCCAAATTATATGAGTCCCAGTAATTACATGTTCTGTGAATCTTATTGCCTCTGTGACCTTTAGCCTGTGCATTCAGCATTCATTCAGTCAATAACCCATTGCTGAAGCTGCCCCCAAAAACCAATAGCCCATGGTTTGGCTATCTTCTGTGAATTATTGCAACATTTAGGACAATCGGAAATCGGATCCTGACATGTGACATGAGATTTTTGCTCAAATGAGACCTACAGCTGTGTTACAATACATGTAATCATTCATGGAATAGTAGTGCTCTTGATGTCAAAATATAAATTTATATATAAGCAATTCTTTGGCTGATGTTACTCATTAAAGAAATTCTTTTTAATTGGAAATTTCTTAATTATATAAAACATGAACAAAAAAATAGACAGTAATTTACAAAACTAAAAAAGTTTTCATACAGAAATATAATTTACAGATGTCGTGTCCATTCATTTCCATAACCTGACTTCTAATTTTAATGTGAATGGGGGTTAAAATTTTCATAAAATGTCTGTCCACCAGTTCTTAAACAAAGTGCATTGCTTTATTGCAAAACCATTCCCATAATCTCTGAACATGTTGACATTTTTTTCCAAACAGGAATTCTGACCAAAACTGTCTATGCAAATGTCAAACTTAACAACCTTCTTTCACACAAATCTAACATTGGTACAATGCATTTATTATAAAATATTTCATTGAAAATTCTTTGCCAAATTCAGACGCCAGATGCATTTATTATAATTCTTTCATACAAACTTATGCCATATGCAGCCAGCATAGCGCCTGACCAGCCTGCACAATCGTGCAGTCTGGTCCGGAGCTATGCTGTCCGATATAAAGTCACACCAGGTTTCTGGTCTCATTTCCCCGAATTCTGATACCTGTATGCTTGCATTTTCTCTTAAATTGAGAAATCTCATTTCAACCCCCACCATTGTTGCAGGTGTCAAACTGGTTTGGCAACAAGCGCATTCGCTACAAGAAGAACATCGGGAAGGCCCAGGAAGAGGCAAACCTCTACGCAGCGAAAACTGCAGCGGCTGCTGCACAGCATGGTGAGATAATTGCGTCAGATTTAGGACAAGGTTTCACCATCATCATAGTGTTTACCTCCCTTTGATTTAAGCCTTTATGTCTGCTACTGGGGTTGTTAGGAAGTTTTTGTGCAATATTTGAGAATTTATATGATGATACATTATCATAAATGTCAAGGGTTGTGAGGGATTGTAATTAAATACTCTGAGTATACATTGAACAAAAGCGTTTTTCACCATTGTTTATGTGTAATGGCAAAAACAAATAATAAAAAATCAAGAAATTGCAGATCATTATGTTAATAAGAAAGTATATTTTGCAAGTCATAATCCACACAAAGGCTAAAACAAGGCAGATTTTCAAAGTAACACAAATAACCTTCCTTTAATTAATAATGATATAACAGTATTGTCTTGTACATTTTTGTATACACGTACAATACATAAATTGAAAGCACTTATGAATGTTGAGCAGTAACTATGAAATCTGGTGAGGCAAGCATGTTACACTTTATTCTCCACTTTGTTTTTACCCAAGCGTATGTCTCTTATGCATGATAATGTTATTTATTAATTAATTAACATCTTCCCATGTCAATTATAATTAATGTCCTATTTTTATGTCCCCCAGTCTATACTGGGGGACATATTGTTTTTGCCCTGTCTGTTGATTTGTTGGTTTGTTTGCACAAACTTAAACATTGGCCATAACTTTTGCAATATTGAAGATAGCAACTTCATATTTGGCATGCATTTGTATCTCATGGAGCTGCACATTTTGAGTGGTGAAAGGTCAAGGTCATCCTTCAAGGTCAAAGGTCAAATATATGGGTCAAAATCTCTCAAAAGGGGACATAGTGTTTCACAAACACATCACTGGTTTTTTTAATGATGTTGATTGATATTAATGATTATCTTATTTTTTCATTTATAAACATCTACCTATGTCAATTGTAAGATTGTCCTATATTTTAACATTGAAGTTTATCAAGCAATTTCATTTGATGCTGATTCTTTCCATAATTGTTGAATTTGTAACGTTTTGTCTAACTGGCTGTGATTCATTTAAATGAAAAATTAAATTTATTCTTCTTTGGTAAAAAAAATAATATTTTCAGTAATTGCATTTATGAAGTGTGTATACAATTAATAAATATTGAGATATGTTAAGCATTCTCAAACAATTACTGTTCAATTGTTGCCTAACTATCGTAAGTTTCAGCCAGTATTATTCATATATGTTCACCATTCATTGAAGATAGTAAATCAGTGTTTCTTTTCAGTGGTTTATGAATTGGCACTTTTATGAAAAATTTGAAAAGATTTTATGTGAATTCCTTGATTAGGGGAACAATATATCATTTAAAAAGAGAACAATAAGCTGTAATCAAATAATAACTGGAGAAATTCATGTCCTTAAAACATCCAGGTTTTTTTTACCTTATATAACAGACGCCGAATATTGGCATCTTCCCCTACCAAACTAGGCTGGTTTTTCCCCTTTCAGGACCAAAAATTTCCCCCTAAAAAAAAAAAAACATTAATAGAAAGATGTGTCTCATGATTATAATATCTCAATTCTATTTCAATTTAATCTTGTCAAACGTTATAAATTATGAAAAAAACAATGAATATAGTGCAAACATGTATAAAAGTATTGTAATAATGAGAGAGTAAGTAAACAAATCTCCCAAAAAGGGAAACGCCGTGAAAATTCCTACGTGCACAATTTTTCCCCCAAAGTGGAAAATCACACGTAAAATTTCCCCCACATAAGGGCTAAAGGCCCTTTCCCCCACAGCTTGAAAAAAAAACCTGATATCAAATATACAAAACACTTAACAAATGTCATTTAATCACTCATACAGCCATAAAACCATTTATCAGTTGGCTATGATTCTATATTTTTTAATAAATGATCAATCAAATTTGTGTTTTGAGGCTTTACAATTGTGGATAAGTACACTTTGTGGCTTATATATGTCACAAAAATAGGGGAAAAAAATCACCGTGGATTAAACTGCTGATCTACTAAGTAAACAGCCAAATTTCCTCATGATCAAATTATTGTACAATTTATCCTCTTTTTTTTTTTTCCCCCTCAAAAATCTATGAATTTACGTGTCCACAGAAAAGTCATTTTTGAAAACCCTAAAATTTCATGCAGACAAATATAAATGACTCGCGTTCTGAGAAAACTGGGCATAATGCTTGTGCGTAAATTGTCATCCCAGATTAGCCTGCGCAGTCCGCACAGGCTAATCAGGGACGACAATTTTACGCCTTAACTGAATTTTCGGTAAGAAGAGACATCATTTGAACGAAAAATTCCATAAAAGAGGAAATTGTCGTCCCTGATTAGCCTGTGCGAACTGCTAATCTGGGATGACAATTTACGCACGAGCATTATGCCCAATTTTCTCAGAACATGACACAAATTATTTTGCAGATTACGGAGACGGGGACTCTGATGACTCCTCTACTGTTGGTGGGTTCAAGTCAAGCTTCATGCCACCAGGAGCATCAGGCTACAACATGCCCGGGGGAGGGAACGCGGGCGGCATGTACATGGGCATGAACGGAGACAACTACACCAGCGGAGGGGACACCTCGGTACGTTGTAATAGAGGCTTGAATCTTGATTGCGATGAGTGATGTTGCTAACAACAGGGTTTTTTAATTCTCCTCCTTTCATCTGATTTCTTCCCTTTGAATGTCAAACTTATTTTACAAATAGTTATTAACCCTTTGAGCGCTGGAACCGGATTTTGAAGGCCTTTGCAAACAGTTTGGATCCAGATGAGACGCCACAAAACGTGGCGTCTCATCAGGATCCAAACTGTTTGCTATTCTGATAGTATTCTTTGAAAAAAAGTGAAGAAAATGATGATTTTAGAAATTCAGCAGACGACATTTTAGCAGACGACAAATTTCCCAGCATGCAAAGGGTTAAATTAACTGCACACTGGCTTTAGTAGTAGAGTAAACAGTTAGCAAAATATAAGCATTCAGGTTAAATGAGTGTCATAAGAGTTGATGTCTAATGAACAATTATTATGATTAATCGCAACCATTCCTTA
>VMBQ01004466.1:17622-54166 GCA_007657795.1 Dreissena rostriformis
ACTCTATTTCACTGTTCGTTTAGTTCGGAAAGACTCGCTTGACAGCTACTCTATTTCACTGTTCGTTTAGTTCGGAAAGACTCGCTTGACAGCTACTCTATTTCACTGTTCGTTTAGTTCGGAAAGACTCGCTTGACAGCTACTCTATTTCACTGTTTGTTTAGTTTGGAAAGACTCGCTTGACAGCTTCTGAAAAAGTACACATTAAGGATTATTAATGATCATTTAAATACATTTGCTTAAATATCCTAAGATTTTTAATTTATTAAAACAAGATATTCGCTTTTTCATCGACAAGCATTATTGTTAACTTTTCAAATATTCAGGGCTATTAATTTTGATATATGGTTTTAAAACCCGAAATATTATGGCATTTTAATTTAAATGATATAGTCACCAGAATAACACAATTATTCAAATTATCAGTTAATCTGCATAAAGTATTGCACTACTGTTGACTAGTACTTCATGCTATCTATCTATCTTTCAATACTGCCGGAACTCCCCTTGCGGGTATTATTGGCAGGTGCGCGTGTCAGTGCATGAATAAAAGGTTAAAAAGCATTGAAAGGGAGACTTCAAAGCATGAAAGTGAGGTGAAGATAAAAGTGTGATAGTGTTAAACAAGAAGAAACATATTTGTAGGTTAAAAGTTGTTAAACAAGTGTAAAAAATAAATACATAATACAAATATCAGGTTAATAACCAAAGAAATAACTTCAGGAATAGTATGTACCTGAAACTATAGTGTGTGCCTGTGGTCAGTGTCAGAAGACAACCTTGATTGAAGATTCACCACTGGAAATGTGGGTAGGCTGCTTAGGGCTGGGTCTGGGCAAAGACCTATATATACATCTTTGGTCTGGGCAACAATGGTGTGGAATCTTTCAATGAAACAACGAAACAAAACTATTCTTAAGTTAATATGTACAAATACATTTAAATTGTATACAAATCCAATTTAAGTGAGTGTACACCTAAAAAAAGAACAAAGTATGAACACGTGATAAAATGTTCCTCGTGAATATATATTATCAATGTAAAATCCAAATTCGTACTGTACCTTCAAGTTATTTACGCACAAATCTACATGTGCGTACAAAAATAAAGTTAATTATATAATTATTATAACCAACAAATACTAACTTGAACTTTAAGGAAGATCTCCGAAACAAAACGCGAGTTTTGTTCGATAGCCCAATTTAACTTTACCGCCAGCCAATTTCCAGAATTGGAACCGAACGAAATTATCGTTTTTGAACGAAAACATTTACAACTACAATGGGCCCCAATTAACCACAAGCTGCATATTTATTATTGACCATATAAATATTTTGTGGTACAAATATATAATTTTTAAATATTTCATTAAAAGTGTTGCATATAAAATGACTTTTTCTGATTGGCAGTAATATGGGACCTATATGGGACCCTTATGGGCATTCCCATATGGGCAAGCCCATATAGGTCCAAAATGACTCCCATATGGGACCCGTATGGGACCCATATGGGCTGCATATTATTTGCTAATGCATTGATTTTCTATTTTTGGGTAAAATATTAGCATTTTATATCAAGTTAGTCATGCATATGTTATAAGAAATGAGTTTTTAATCAAATAAATAAAAGTTTATATATTTTTCCTGATAGTGCAGTCATATGGGACCTATATGGGACCCTTATGGGCATTCCCATCTGGGCTAGCCCACATAGGTCCTAAATGACTCCCATATGGGCTTACCCATATGGATTTGCCCAGAAATAGCCCATATGAGACCCATATATGCATGTTTGCTGGGAAGAGGCTTTTAAACCCAAACATTTAGGACCATGTCTACAAATAAACAACGACCAATTTTAGCATCAGAAACTATAAGAAGATTTAAACCAACCATCTAGGAACACATCTACGAATAAACAACAACCAATTTTAGCATCAGAAACTTTAAGAAGCTTTTAAAACCAACTATCTAGGTCCATGTCTTCCAATAAACAACGACCAATTTTAGCATCAGAAACTATAAGAGGCTTTAAACCAAACATCTAGGAGCATGTCTACGAATAAACCACCACCAATTTTAGCATCAGAAACTATAAGAGGCTTTTAAAACCAACCATCTATGACCACGTCTATGAATAAACAACAACCAATTTTAGCATCAGAAACTATTAGAAGCTTTTAAACCAAACATCTAGGAGCAAGTCTATGAATAAACCACCACCAATGTAAGCATCAGAAACTAAAGAAGCTTTTAAACCAACCATCTAGGTCCATGTCTACAAATAAACAACGACCAATTTTAGCATCAGAAACTATAAGAGGCTTTAAACCAAACATCTAGGAGCACGTCTACAAATAAACCACCACCAATTTAAGCATCAGAAACTATAAGAAGCTTTTAAACCAACCATCTTAAGGTCCACGTCTACAAATAAACAACCACCCATGTTCGCATCAGAAACTATAAGAGGCTTTAAACCAACCATCTTAAAGACCACATCTACAAATAAACAACAACCAATTTTAGCATCAGAAACTATAAGAGGCTTTTAAAACCAAACATCTAGGTCCATGTCTACAAATAAACAACCACCAATTTTAGCATCAGAAACTATAAATAGCTTTTAAAAACCACCCATCTAGGACCACATCTCTAAGAATTGAGAGCAGGTCCATCAATACCATAACAAGAGAATGCCAGGGCTTGTTTTGTTTGCTGCTTCTCATGAAGGCGTTATTGATTATTGAGCGCCTGAAAAATGGAGGAATCGTTCATTTCTGTGGAACCTTTAAATGGGGAGTAGCATACATACCGTTTCCAATAATGGCAAAAATGCTCGTGTAAATTGTGTGAAAATGGAATTTATCTAAAGGTATTGATTTTCTCATTCTGAAAAAAGGTCATATGGGTGAACTGACAGTATGAGAAAGAATTATTGATAACAGCATTTGGAGGCTGTAGGAGTATGTGTTCTGTAATTATAGTAGAGTGTGAATGAATCTGGCAGGATATTGTGGAGATGAGTCATAAATGAGATGACAATCATATGGTGATTCCAAGTAGGGATTTATCAGTGTACACTCGTGCAGTGAATATGTGAGTAACTTGTCCTTTTGTGTTCTACGGTTGCTATGGAATTTGAGCCGTGCAATATACATGTATGTTCTGATTTTCTCACTGTTTTCAGCCTTTAATTGTCTTTGTGAAACAATATGCGTGTATGTTTATAACATACATTTTTTATGCGTCCAGTAAAAGAAACTTTTAAAAACGTCAATTTAATTGCTGTGTTGGAATTTCTCTCCGCTTAATATGAGTTATTGTTGCCCAATAAACAGGAATTCAAATCACATCTTATATCGACTGTTTTCACAGTTTGTGTGCCAATCTGTTAAATTAAGTATGACCATTCCATATATTATTATTTTTTTATTTTTTTTTACTACAAATGCCAAGCGTTCATCTCAAGGGGACACAGTGTTAATTTGTATGTTCAGTATAAATGATATCAAGGAAAAATGAAAACGTTTAGATTTTATCTTTATGCAATTTGTCATTATGAAATGATTTTAATTGTAAAAAGGTAAAAAAGAACATAAAACATACATTTGGTATATACTTTCTATGTATATAATCATCTAATCAGTAAGAAGGTGCATGGTTTTGGGCAAATAGTATGTCACAGTTCATGTGTACAAAGGCAAAAAAGGTACATGTAGTAACATCAAATCAAAAAGAAAGGAACATGTACATCAAGGCAAAAAAAGGAACATGTACATCAAGGCAAAAAAAGAAACATGTACATCAAGGCAAAACAACTATTGTTACACTATAAAGTACAAGAAAAGAATGAAGGAACATTTATATTATGCTGAACTAGTTGTTGTAAATGTGTTATTTTTGTTGGAGTCAAACAATAGGTATATGGTGCCAGATATTGGATATCCTTTTGTTCCTTAGCTACTTCAATACACCAGAACATATGTTGTTATTGGTTTATGGTATTGGGTGTGAATTTGTTGCTACTGTTGGTATTCTCTGTTAATTAATTTCGAGTCATTTTACCTGTATATTGGTATGTTTCTGGATCATAACAAAAGGTATTTCTATATACTGTATTTCACTCTAAATATTTCAATAATCATTTGGGCATTCACAATACTATAAGATAAAATTTAATGTTTGAAATAGGGTTAAAATTTTTAAAGGGACATGTTTACAGTTTATCAAAATGAGAAACTTTTTGTCACAGATTCAAGAAATAAATGAAAAATGTACATCAGTGTGCGAAATAACACTAATACCGCAGACTTATACTGAAAAAAACACTTTCGTTTACGAAAAATCATCGTTAGAAATTGATAAAATAATAAAGTGTTCTCAGACGCGAAACGATTAAAAAATTTCGATATCGTGTGTTAATGTTATATTTTGTAACAACATGTGGATGGTTATACAAAGTAAAAAATAAATGGCACCCATGTAAAGACGGATAGTCAGGTCCGCACATAATGTAGTTGTAAAGACTCAACAACAACCCGAACACAAACTCTGAATTACACACACACACACGCACACACACACATGAAGACAGATGGCTGAGTGGTTTCGGCGCTTGGCTTTTACTCCACGGGTCAGTGGTTCGAGCCCTGGTGTGGCTAACTTTTTCACTATTTTGTTTTTTACTTTCCTTTTTGTTTTTATATTGGAGCTCTTTAGTTCTGATGATAATATTTATCAATTTAAAGCATTTAATGGCAAACTTCAAAACATGCCAAAATCTGTGAACAAGTCCCTTTAATTAAGTTACGATTGATCCATTTATGGTTTCACTTGCTTGTTAACCCTTTGCATGCTGGGAAATTTGTCGTCTGCTTATATGTCGTCTGCTAAAGTTCTAAAATAAGCATTTTCTTCGATTTTTTTTCAAAAAATACTATCAGAATAGCAAACAGTTTGGATCCAGATGAGACGCCACGTTTTGTGGCGTCTCATCTGGATCCAAACTGTTTGCAAAGGCCTTCAAATTCGGTTCCAGCACTTAAAGGGTTAATATAAAGTTTATTTTTGTGTAGAATTTCCCAAACAATTTATGAAAAGCAAAATTTACTATTTTTTCCAGTCTATAATTTATAAACATCTTTCTTAAAGCATTTATTTTGGGGAAGAATTTACAAACACAAAATTCTTTTATTTCTGAATATTAACAAGATTACATTAAGGACCCACTTTTTTTACGCCCGTATAAAATACGGGACGTATTATGTGAAACCCCTTGGCGGGCGGGCGGGCGGCGGGCGGAAGGCATCACTTTGTCCGGACTCTAATTCAAATTGTATTCATCCGATCTTCACCAAACTTGGTCAGCAGTTGCATCTAGTTGATATATAGGCCAAGTTCGAATATGGGTCATGCCGGGTCAAAAACTAGGTCATAGGGTCAATTAGTGCATTTTCAACGGCGCCACTTTGTCCGGACTCTAATTCAAATTGTATTCATCCGATCTTCACCAAACTTGGTCAGTAGTTGCATCTAGTTGATATCTAGGTCAAGTCCGAATATGGGTCATGCTGGGTCAAAAACTAGGTCAAAGGGTCAATTAGTGCATTTTACTTTGTCCGGACTCTAATTCAAATTGTATAAATCTTATCTTCACCAAACTTGGTCAGTAGTTGCATCTAGTTGATATCTAGGCCAAGTTCGAATATGGGTCATGCCAGGTAAAAAACTAGGTCATAGGGTCAATTAGTCCATTTTCAACAGCGCCACTTTGTCCGGACTCTTATTCAAATTGTATTCATCCGATCTTTACCAAACTTGGTCAGTAGTTGCATCTAGTTGATATCTAGGTCAAGTTCGAATATGGGTCATGTCGGGTCAAGAACTAGGTCATAGGGTCAATTAGTGCATTTTCAACGGCGCCACTTTGTCCGGACTCTAATTCAAATTGTATTCATCCGAAACTTTTAAACAACTTTTTATCCTGCGTCAAAGTGGTATGGGGGTATAAGTCACATTCAGTGACAAAGCTCTAGTTCAAGTTGAATTCACCAAACTTGGTCAGAGGTAGTATATAGATTATATATCAGTCAGGTCTGATTGGAGACATGCAACCGATTAACACATGCAATATTTTTATGCAATATTTTTATCCAGTTTTATTTTGCGATATTTTCATCGGGTTTATTTTTTTCGCGATTTTTGAAACGAGTTATTTTTAACAACATGTTTATTGGTAAGTTTCATTTTTCCTTCAATCTAATCATGATTTCCACAGGTACATGAGTTTTTCACTGTGCATGGGTACTATAGAAAGGCAACTGTTTATCATTGTCATCAACCTAAAATCAATTTTTATACGCCCGTTTTTACAAAACGGGACGTATAATAGTTTCACCCTTGGCGGGCGGGCGNAAAAAAAATCCCAATCGCATTTGCATTTTTTTCCCAAAATGGCCAGGAAAAGGATGGCATTGTCCGAGGTATAAAATGCATATACATATTCTGCTTTGAATTATAAATTGGTCATCTTTAATGTAAGTTTTAAAATTGAATTTTATTGCCAATAGTAGAAAATTCAAACAAATAGTACAAATCATTCCTGGTTTGTTTTGCAGCAATTCTATCGCCCACTATTGATTGACAGTTATAAGCACCCTGTTAGTCGGCAGTCTGTGCAGCCAGTGCACTGCAGGGTTTGTTTGTACAAGACTACATTAAGAGCAATTCATGGGAATAGAGACATTAACTGTTAGAACTCTCTTAATGCATAACTGCCATACCTCAATGTATATTTGAGTGCTTGACAACATTGACCTGGCATTTGTAAACTCCATAAGCATTACTTATTCACTTAGATTATTATATATTATTATATACTATAAAAATATTATATGATACTATAAGATTATTCCCTTTATTTGAATCAGATTTAGTTTGTTGCACGTTTTGCCAAGTTTATTGAGGCCATAACATTACACTTACTGAGGTGAGCTTCAATCAATTTAAATTGCATCAATTACACGGTACTTATACCACGTGATCTGTGTTGGGAGAATACTATCAACAAAAGCGCGACCCAGGTAACATTTTTAAGGATGTCTTTTTAAATATTTCGCCATTTTTAATGGGATAAAGTGGAGAGCCCACTCATTCGTGAGAGTTTTCAATAAGTAGTAAGATTTTTTTTTAAACCAATAAGTATTTTTTCAGTAAAGTGCAAAGGCATGTTTGTAATATGAAGTCCCCACACTGATCCCACATTTATCTAACCATTCAAACGCGCGGTTGCAAAAAATACTGAAAAAATACTTATTTGTTGATAGTATTCTCCCAACACAAATCTTAAAAAGTCACGTGGTATAGGCACAGTGAATTGAGGAAAATAATGTATTCAGCGTAACAGGTTTTTATTATATTTATGCATAAAGGTCAGTGCCAGGTTAATATTGGCCAGCTATTCTTGACAGTTGTTTTTGTTTTTGGAAAAAAAAGTCATGTTTTGAAAGAAGCAAGGCAAACGTTCTTCAGTGTTGAAAGTGAAAGTTTTGTATCAGCTTAACAGTTCTGTAGAAGATACGGTAGTTTCATGCTGGATCTGCAAACTGCAAACAATATTTTGTTTTAAATCATTAAGCATTTGATAATTGCAAACATCACATCATCATACCTACAGACCCTGGAAAGTTATAATAAAGCTTATTATGCCCCACCCCCTTTGAAAAAGCAGGGGGTATATTGCTTTTGTGTCTGTTGGTCCATATAATTTTTTGTTTCCGATTAATATCTAGAGAACACTATGACATATGACCTGGCCGATGGTAAAGTGATTTCTTGAGATGAAAGAAAGAGGTTCGACATTTAGGGCCAAACATATTTTAAAAGCATGTTTTACCAATATCTCTTGTTAAATTTGATCTGTCATTTGGTTTGAATGATATAAAATGTATTTTTCAGGACAACCTGAATCATCATACGAAGGGCAAACAGCCATCACCGCAAGCTCGAGACCACAAATCAAAGGAAATGAAGAAAGTTAGACGAAAACTACCTTCAATTCCTCCAGAGGAAGAGCAGCCTCAGGTTGCGTCTGCTAAATCAAAGCAGCGCCCTCTACCCCCTAGAAAGCCACCGCCAAGGGCGGATAATCGGTAAATAAACATCCAAGTTTTTCTAGCAGTTGATTTTATAATGATGAGCTTTTATTATACTATCATCATGTTTTTTAATGTGCATTTTTTATATGGAAGTTTATCAAATCACACTTTTTAACTGTCTATATATGGAAAATTCTTTGTACATAAAAATGTATAAATATATTAGTAAATAGTATTTAAAAAACAAAAACAAGAAATCATAAGCGGGTAGTATTGTAATTTTTCTCCAATCAAAAACTGTAAAATGTCTATAATTATTCTATCATCACAGAATCCACAAAGGGAAATCGTCAGCCTCCTCTGGTACGAGTGACGACTCTTCCATGAATGAGGATGACAAGGAAGTGGCCAGCATTACACGCAAGAAGCAGATCAACAACCTGGACAAACCGTCCATAGACAAGCAGAATGGTAACTACATAAAGTCAAAGAACACAGACGCTACTGTCGCTCTCGAGGTAGCCGCAGTCAATATTCCTCCGGAGAGCAATACTCAAGCGATCAAATCAAACGAAGAACTTGCTAAGGAAACCTATATGAATGAAACGGATGCAATTATTGATTCGCTGATAAGTATTTATGGCGAACCGATCACCACGGCGATGAGAGGATTAAAGCGAAGACTGCAGGACGAGTTACGGAGGGTCACCGACGGTCGAAGAAGAAAAATAGACGAGTATGAAGAGTTGCGTGTGCTTAAATTCCAGTTGGGAGAATTGAAAATTGGTGGGTCATGTAAAACTTCAAGTTCCAATGGAAAAAAAGGCAATACCTCAAATTCGCGAACATCGCCACAAATGATAAATCGCCGAGCGAGGCACAAACGACAATCTTCAGATCCCATGGTTGCGAAGTTTTCGCCGATTAAAGAGGATAAGGATATTGAATCCGAGATGCAGATTGCTCACAGGGAAGACAATAAGGGATCTAGAACTGACGATAGTTCCCTGTCGGGCGTTAGTGATACCGATAGCATTCGATCAGAACCCGTGAAAGGTAGCGATAAACTGTGCAAGAAAATAAAGCCTTCGGGCTATACACAACTGTTTTACGACAACAATGCTCAATCCCAGTTTTCAGAAACAGACAAAAACAAAAAACCAGCAAAAGGTTCCTCAATTCAGCCGCACCTTATCTCGAGTCACTCCGAGGGCAACCTGCCACAGACGGAAGAGGACTTGGAGGCGAGGCAGCGGGAGGAGAAAGTACGAGAACTCCAGTTTGAGATTGAAAAACGTAAGAGACATTTGCTTGAACGGGAAGCCAAGTTGAAGGAAGCTAAATCAAGCATCAGTGCTTCCAATAAATCAAGCATCTGTGCTTCAAAGAAACAAATAGCTCAAAGCTGTGATGAGATATCAACCAGGATGAACATCCCACCATTCCACCCCCGTCCAATACCTACTGGGATCATTAAACCAATAGATGATGACGAATACGATGACGACGACGACTTTCTACCTGACAAGTCGGTATTTCAAGGTCAGGCCAATTACAGCTCAAGTGAATATCTCGCTCACAAGCAGGAGGAATTTCTCCGCCAAAGACTCGAAGGGCTTTCTTCGTTTTCCTCCCCGTTTCTTTATAGTGCCGATTTTGGCGAAAAGAGTGCTTTCGTGCCACAGCTGACGAGACCAATTTTGGACACGTATTCTTATTCAACGGGTAATGTTAACGTGGGTAAAGACAAAGTGTTGTGTACGAGTGCAACGTTACCGAACATGCCGATATTGAAGGCTGATTTGGAGAATAACAACAGACCAGCGTCGGATGCCGAGTCAAGTCCCCCCTATGATCGCACTCCTGCAATGCCACTTTTGTTGGATGTAAAGGCTCGATCAAGGCGAATTATTCATGAAATCGGAACTGGTAGCCGACCTGTGTCAGCAGAATTCAATATTGGCCTAGAAGGTACTGTTTTCAGCAAATTATTCGGCATTCAAATAAAGCATTTTAGAATAGTAATCATGATGATGCATGCTGCATATTTTATAAATAAAAATAATTTTAGTACATACCAAAATCATTCTGTAAGTTAAAAAAGTTCTTTAAGCCCAATTAATACTAAAAAATCAACGAAAATTTTGTACAATATTTCATATAATAAAGTTACCCTATACAAAATCAGTATTCCTTATAGCAATAGCCAAAATCTCAACGCCAGATGTGGTCTGATAACATGGATGTTTGTAGATACAAAATGCTCGTTTTTATTAGTTTGTGACATAAAAAAATCTATTTTAAAGTGATATTAGACGCATTTTTCACTGTTGAAATGAGCTGAAAAGAATTAAAAGGTCAAACGAGGTAGTTAAAATGTGGTTACTGACCAATTATCTGCAACTCCTGTTGCTACCAGTTGTTTATAAACATTTATATATTATATTCGATATTTTACGTGACTAACCCAGTCCTGTAAGCTTAACTAGCCGAGCGGAACTGCTGCGTATTTACGAAAGCAATACGATTTGAGTCTTTCTCATAAAGTCACTTTGCTGACACCTCATTTATAACATATATCTTTGAAGAAGTATGGCCGAAGCAGTGGTTGAGAGAGACACGAACGTACATTTATTCACAATTTCAGAATTGTCATATGTTTTCGCGGTGTGTCCTAGATTTTGAACTAACCAAAAATACGTCAAAACGAAAGTACGGTTGATATTCAAATGCATTAGTTTGCTCTTTCCGGGATATTGTTTTAGTATGTTGATGCTGCATTAACAAATATAAGAGTATATGAAGTGAAAACACCAAAAATAAACAACTGTTGCGATAGACACCTATATACTGTTAGATGCGTCTAATATCACTTTAATTTCCCATGATGATATCTATTCATACGACACACAAACACTAACATGGTAACATCTTATTGTTCGTATGTCGTATGAATAGATATCAGGACACAAAAATTAAAAACAAGCATTTTGTATCTACATGTACAAACATCCATGTAATTAGCAGACCATATCTGGCGTTGAGATTTTGGCTATTGCTACAAGGAATACTGATTTTTTATAGGGTAACTTTATTATACGATATATTGTACGAAATTTTCGTTGATTTTTTAGTATTAATGGGGATTTAAATTTTCGTGAATTTAAAATCAGAACATAACAACGGCTATAGATTTTAATGGGATTTCAACCCTACGTCTTTACATAAACTCCCAGATTTGAAGTTGTTATGAACGTTCTAAACATGATTGGTTTTACCAATAAGGAATTAATTAATGTTTTGATGCTGAATATTATCTTGTTAGTCTTATTTTCTTCAGATAGATTTTCTCCATTTGATTTTTTATGTTACTCTATTTCTATAACTGTATTTGCCCATATGTGATTTTGACAATCTCAAGCATATACTACTGTGATTTGCTAGATTTAATGAACGGAATGTATCGTGTAGAGAGTGACAACAGTGTCGACGCAGATGAACCGATAATGAAACATTTGACCGAGGGCGGAGTAACAATTCTTAAACAGCTGGAGCGCAGAAAGCAGGTACGAATAATTTGTAAAGTTTTGTGTGAATCGGCTGCCCAGACCGCTTTAGTCGCAGTCTTAGTTATTACTAATTCAAGTGCCTGTTTATATTCAAACAGTTACTCATTAGTAAATGATAAGCATCATATATTTTCTAATGTGAATAGGTTTTGAATATATATGTGGAGCGTCGTGAGAAAACCAGGCAAAATGCTTGTGCGTAAAGAGTCATCCTAGATTAGCCTGTGCAGTCCGCACAGGCTAATCAGGGACGACACTTTCTGCCTAAACAGGTTTTTCGCTAAGCAGTAACATCATTTAAACAATAAATACCATAAAAGGGGAAATTGTTGTCCCTGATTAGCCTGTGCGGACTGCACAGGCTAATCTGGGATGACAATTTACGCACAAGCATTATGCCCGGTTTTCTCACAACGCTTCACATATATTGTGATTTAAAGTGTGTCCAAATCTGCTCAAAGTAATTACCAGCTTTGAATAATATGGCCTTGATAATGAAGTAAATGCTAGTAAAAAAAAGAGAAAGTTATAACCAAGCTAAAACCATGGTCAATTTATCAAAAAAATACAATTTTTGAACAACTTGGTCTGCAGTGTCAATCACTATTATACAAACTTTCAGGATACTTATCTTGTTTTTGCCAACAGACAATTTTTTATCTGATTTCACTTGATTTGGTTTATTGACAGTTAAAATAGTAAATAAAATAATTTTTCACATTTTAAGTTGACTTCATTACAAGGACATATTTTCGACCTTTTTTTGGGCAGAAAATCCCCCCCTACATACAAAAAAAATCCCCTTAAAAAAACATATATTTTTTTTTTTTTAACAATTATTCAATTGAAGTCAACCAATGAATAGAATGCAGTAATCAATGCCTTCATTTATTTTCAATAAGGGTATTTAATTAAAGAAACTAAATATATTATTTTTTTAATAAATTGAAAATATTCTTATATTCCCCGCTGTCAATGTATTCCACATAAAAATTCCAAGTAAAAAAATCTCACATTCAAACCTTATGAAATTTAAAGTGAAAAGAAATTAAGGTTCCCTGTCTATTAATTATTGTTTTGGTGGTCAATGTAGTGAATGATAATTGGCATGGTAAAACAGCTTAATATACATTGTTAAAGTGTACACTTATCCATCATTAATGGGAATGAAAACTATAGTGGTGCATTTTACGGAATTTCGCCACTGCAGGTTTACAGATACCTAATAAGGTGCATATTGCATTCCCGAAAAGTTTCATCTGTAACATACGTAATTTTAAATTCACCAAAATGTGTTTGAGCCGATCTCTGAGAAAACCACGCTTAATGCATGTGTTTAACCCTTTGAGCGCTGGAACCGGATTTTGAAGGCCTTTGCAAACAGTTTGGATCCAGATGAGACGCCACAGAACGTGGCGTCTCATCAGGATCCAAACTGTTTGCTATCCTGATAGTGGTCAGAAAAAAAATCGAAGAAAATGCTAATTTTAGAAATTCAGCAGACAACATTTTAGCAGACGACAAATTTCCCAGCATGCAAAGGGTTAAAGTATCGTCCCACATTAGCTAAGTGCATACTGCACAGGATAATCTGGGATAATATTTTACGCTCATGCATTAAGCCCATTTTTCCTAGGGATCGACTTATTTGGTTATTTGTCTTTTTTACAGCCCCCTCCATCACTGCCAAAGAAATACAACTTCCCAGTGAAGAGAATATTACTGACTACCGACCCTAAAGAGAAATATGGCAAAGGTATGAACATAAAAAAAGAAGTTGCTTGTCTTAGTTTTCATCAGTTTTTAACAAATATGTTATTTTGAGGATTTAAACATCGTTTTCAAGAATGGAATCATTGAGAATTTGTTAAGAGCAATTTTTTTCAGTATTTTAAACTTGATACCTTGCTTTCATGAATTATGTGTTTACAATATGATGTAAATTTCACACTTATCAATAAAATAAAAACTTGATCATTGTATCATTGTGTAATATAAATCTATTGGAACCCATAATGTGTCATCATCATAATGTACAAACAAGACTGACATGTGTATCCAATAGGCCTTTCATGGTATGTAGTCTTGCATTTAAATGCCTGTACATGAAGCATTTAAATGCCTGTAAATGATATTGTCTAAGGTGAAATACTGTGTTAAAATGCTCTTACATGAAGCTGCACTTTGATAGTAATCCTTTGGTATTCCCCCAACTATTCATCAAAGGAACAAACTTGTTATTTTTGATAGTTTCTTGGGTATCATTCAATTATAGAATGTTCTGCTTTCATGGTCAAGTATTTTTAGAATTTCATAAAAAGAGCCCATTGTTTCTATAAATCAGGCCGTCCAGGTAATGGAATAGGCATGAAGGTGGTTGGCGGGAAATCCATCCCTGGGTCTAACGAAGTGGGGGCCTTTGTGTCTACCATCTTCAAAGGGGGTGTGGCCGACCAGATACACGGGGAGGTCAACGAAGGTACGTCAGTATTAAATATGAGTCACGCTCTGAGAAAAGAGGGTTTAATGCATGTGCGTAAAGTGTTGTCCCAGATTAGCCTGTGCAGTCCACACAGGTTAATCATGGACAACAATTTCCTCTTGTATTGTATTTTTCATTTAAAGGAAACTCTTCTTCACGAAAATCCTGTTTAGGCGAAAAGTGTCGAGCCTGATTAGCCTGTGCAGATTGCACAGGATTATCTGGGACAAAACACTTTTCGCACATGCATTAAACCCCGTTTTCACAGAACGACTCGTATGTTTCTTATTTATGTTACATATTATGTAACTATTAATTTGTCAGCTATTTTTTCTAATTGTGGGAACTGACCCTGTCCTAGTAAAATTGGGAAAATTAGTATCATTTTCACTCAGATTAGTTATTTTACAAATATGAATGCAAAAGCTGTAAAAAATATCATTGGTCCTTTCACTTGTACTTTTGTTGCTGGTGTTATAATGATAATCTTTTAAGGTATTTGGGATTTGTTCATCCTAAAATATTTTGTTAAATTGGATTTATGGAACTTGTTTTGTTGGGGGGGGGGGGTACCACATTATATAGAGGAAATAACACACTGGTTTTATCCATCATAAATTAGTTTCAAGTGTATTCATAAAAATGTCGAGAGCTGACTACTTTTCTTCAGAAAGCAGGCTACAAGTCAGTCAAACAATGTATGTTTTATTATAATCAATTACGAAGAATCACTCAGGTTAGCAATACTGTTTTATAATCATAAATACCAACAACGTGTTTCTACCTAAGCCCAAATTGACAATATTCAATGCATTAATGTTATGTAGGTTGCTAAGTTACACCCTGATTCAAATTCCAATTTCTATGACATGATTTTTACAACTAGCTACATGTTAAAATATAAATGTCACGTCTGTAACAGGCTCAAGTTTAACCCTTCCCCACTCAAAAGCAAAGTGAAAAAGGCTATATGCAACCAGCATAAAACCAGAACAGCCTGTGAGTAACTCGCAGTCTGTTCAGGTTATATGCTGTTTGCTGTTCATCAGTACCTTAGGATTGGAAATGAGGCCTTAAAAACTTGAATGTACCAAGAAAGGTATCAAATTTAATTTGATTTTCTAAGTGACTACAGACAGTTCAAAAAGCGTTTCTGAGCAGTAAACTGTTAACTCATGGATCATCTGTGTCTGTTTTTTCCTACAGGTGATCAGATCCTTGAGTGGAACGGCATGGAATTGACAGGGAAGTCCTATGAAGAAGTGCAGCAGATCATCTCACAGGCTCCTACTGGAGAAGTGGAGTTGGTCATCAGGCCGTAAGTTGATAGCATGAGAGGTCGAGTTGGTCAGTTGAAAGCACGAGAGGTTGAGTTGGTCAGCTGATCGCATGAGAGGTTGAGTTGGTCAGTTGATAGCATGAGAGGTCGAGTTGGTCAGTTGATAGCATGAGAGGTTGATTTGGTCAGCTGATCGCATGAGAGGTCGAGTTGGTCAGTTGATAGCATGAGAGGTCGAGTTTGTCAGTTGATAGCACAAGAGGTCGAGTCGGTCAGTTGATAGCATGAGAGGTTGAGCTGGTCAGCTGATCGCATGAGTGGTCGAGTTGGTCAGTTGATAGAATGAGAGGTCGAGTTGGTAAGTTGATCACATGAATGGTGGAGTTGGTCAGCTGATTGCATGAGAGGTCGAGTTGGTCAGCTGATCGCATGAGAGGTTGAGTTGGTCAGTTAATAGCATGAGAGGTCGAGTTGGTCAGCTTATCGCATGAAAGGTCGAATTGGTCAGCTTATCGCATGAGAGGTTGAGTTGGTCAGCTCATCGCATGAGAGGTCAAGTTGGTCAGCTGATCGCATGAGAGGTCGAGTTGGTCAGCTGATCGCATGAGAGGTCGAATTGGTCAGTTGATAGCATGAGAGGTCTAGCTGGTCAGTTAAAAGCATGAATGGTAGAGTTGGTCAGTTGATCGCATGAGAGGTGGAGTTGGTCAGTTGATCACACGAGAGGTCGAGTTGGTCAGCTGATCGCATGAGAGGTTGAGTTGGTCAGTTGATAGCATGAGAGGTCGAATTGGTCAGTTCATTGCATGAGAGGTCGAGTTGGTCAGTTGATAGCATGAGAGGTCAAGTTGGTCAGTTGATAGCATGAGAGGTCAAGTTGGTCAGTTAAAAGCATGAGAGGTCGAGTTGGTCAGCTTATCGCATGAGAGGTCGAGTTGGTCAGTTAAAAGCATGAGAGGTCGAGTTGGTCCGCAGGCCATAAGTTGATTGCATGAGAGATTTAGTTGGTAATAATTGAAAGCCCCATGACTGGCTCAAAGGTCAAGGTCACACTTAGAGGTCAATGATAAAATATGTCCATAAAGCAGCTGATTTGGACTATAACTTCTTCATACATCAAGCAATTTTACAATAGCATGCCAATTAATGTTCCCCATTTTGAGACAGTGTGTTACTGGCAAGAGCTGTGTCTTTAAAGTGATATTAGACGCATTTTTCACTGTTGAATTGAGCTGAAAAGAATTAACAGGTCAAAAGAGTTAGTTAAAATGTGGTAACTGACCAATTATTTGCAACTCATCTTGCTACCAGTTGTTCATTAAAAATATATATTATATTTGATATTTTACGTGACTGTCCCAGTCCTCTAAGCCGAGCGGAACTGTCTTCTTATTAGGATCAGAGTTAGTGTTCGTGTGTCGTATGATAGATATCGTTGCAAGAAATTTAAATGATCCGTAAAACAAAATTGTGTCTTTGTGTCGTATGAAAGAAACTGCACTGAAACTAAATTTAGATTCACATCGTACATCAAATCATTTCTTTCGTCAGTTGTCAAAACGAAAATACGGTTGATATTCAAATGCATTATTTTTCTCTTTCCGGGATATTGTTTTAGTATGTTGATGCTACATTAACAAATATAAGTGCATATGAAGTGAAAACACCAAAAATAAACAACGGTTGCGATAGACACCTATAAACATAGCATATACTGTTAGATGTGTCTAATATCACTTTAAAAACTTTACACTAAAAGGTCAATGCTGAGCCAGGCCGGTTAAAAACATTAAGTTCTTTTTCATGCATGCAAGATATTTCAGATTTGTATCATTCCTCATGTGAAGTGCTGATAACGATCAAATCTAAGAAAAAACAGGTGAAAATTCGGCTTAAAAGCATTTTTCGCTTGTTAAATAATTAAATTATGAAGATTATACTTGACATTTTTCAGACACACATTTAGTTCTGATTCTGTCCAAAAATGTATTTTACTGTATATTCAATTTCAAGATCAAAACAAATATAAATAATTTAAAAAAATGCAAATAACCGCCATTGTTTTCCAGGTGTGTCGCATCTAAGAAGCCTCATTCTGATTCAAGGTTGCTGGAAACCAGCTGCCATTCTTCTTATGACAATCTGGAGACTGCCGGTCAAGTTGATGGTAAGACAAATTCAAGCCCCATAAACGCTCAAAATCAACAAATATTTCGTAAAATATTTCGTAAAATAAAGTTAATCCATAAAGAATCAGTGTCCCTTATAGCAATAGCCAAATTTTCAAAGCAAGATGTAGTCTGGTAACATAGATTTAACACAATACAAAATGCTTGTTTTTATTTTTGTGGGACAATATATATATTCCATTTTAATTTCCTGCAACGATATCCGAACATTTGAAAGTGACAGTTTATGGGTGTGTTCATATCAGGGAGGTTTTATCAATTTTATCAGCACACAATGTCTTGTCATATATCAGTTGCTGTGCATTCTTCTATTTAAAATGTTTTAATCTTAGGTATAGAATGTGATATCTGATAGTATTGACTGAATAATTGAACACAATCTTATAAAAGTGCAAATATTTCATGCAAATCAATGGCAAAACTAACGTTCAGTAAACAATTGCAAAGATTTTGATAATGTAGAGCTTTCATTATTCTTTTGAGATAACACTTATTAAAACCCCTGTGATGTTCTTCACTTAACAATGCAGTCTCTTAATTCTATTTATTATTATTTTTATTAGCTCGGCTGTTTTCGAAGAAAACGGAGGTATTGTCATAGCCAGCTCGTCCTCCGCCGTCCTGCGTCTGCCGTCTGCGTCGTGCTTAAACCTTAACATTGGCTCTTAAAACAAATGTTTACACCGACAACTTTGAAACTTCATATGTAGAATGATGCACGTTGATGAGTTCTACACACCACACCCATTTTTGGATCACTAGGTCAAAGGTCAAGGTCACTGTGACCTCTTATATAAAACTTTAGTATAGGCTCTAAAATCAAAGTGCTTCCACCTACAACTTTGAAACTTCATATGTAGATGCACCTTGATCACTTCTACATGCCACACCCATTTTTGGGTCACTAGGTCCTTTTTCCATTTTTTTATTTATTTATTTATTCAAAACTACACCCACAGCCGAGGTTTTGGCACCCGCTATGCGGTGCTCTTGTTTGATTTATTACCGTATACAGCTATGTAGCACATTATTCTACCTAACTTATGCCACACTGTCATCTTCCAGCAGCAGCCACCGAGCCCAGCGAAGACAAGCATGCTGTGAGCATCGAACGCTGGGACGAGGACTCCAACATAGAGGAGGGGCCGTACGACCCGGATCTAGAGGACATAGCTGAGGAGGAACCATCCCCGGGCATGGAGGAGGAACCGTCCCCGGGCATGTCCCACTCCTCCAGCCAGCAGGGCTACAGCACGGCCTCCTCGGGTTGCAGCTCCCCGCTCTCCGAGCCCGCGTCTACGTCGTCCGAGTCACAGGCCCGGGCAAACATCTCCCGCCGTAAGACCACAGGGTCTGGTACCGGAAGTCAGGCTTCATCGTCAGGTACTCATTGTTTGTCTGTTGCAAGCCGGATCTATANAAAAACATTAAGTTCTTTTTCATGCATGCAAGATATTTCAGATTTGTATCATTCCTCATGTGAAGTGCTGATAACGATCAATTTAAGAAAAAACAGGTGAAAATTCGGCTTAAAAGCATTTTTCGCTTGTTAAATAATTAAATTATAAAGATTATTCTTGACATTTTTCAGACACACATTTAGTTCTGATTCTGTCCAAAAATGTATTTTACTGTATATTCAATTTCAAGATCAAAACAAATATAAATAATTTAAAAAAATGCAAATAACCGCCATTGTTTTCCAGGTGTGTCGCATCTAAGAAGCCTCATTCTGATTCAAGGTTGCTGGAAACCAGCTGCCATTCTTCTTATGACAATCTGGAGACTGCTGGTCAAGTTGATGGTAAGACAAATTCAAGCCCCATAAACGCTCAAAATCAACAAATATTTCGTAAAATATTTCGTAAAATAAAGTTAATCCATAAAGAATCAGTGTCCCTTATAGCAATAGCCAAATTTTCAAAGCAAGATGTAGTCTGGTAACATAGATTTAACACGATACAAAATGCTTGTTTTTATTTTTGTGGGACAATATATATATTCCATTTTAATTTCCTGCAACGATATCCGAACATTTGAAAGTGACAGTTTATGGGTGTGTTCATATCAGGGAGGTTTTATCAATTTTATCAGCACACAATGTCTTGTCATATATCAGTTGCTGTGCATTCTTCTATTTAAAATGTTTTAATCTTAGGTATAGAATGTGATATCTGATAGTATTGACTGAATAATTGAACACAATCTTATAAAAGTGCAAATATTTCATGCAAATCAATGGCAAAACTAACGTTCAGTAAACAATTGCAAAGATTTTGATAATGTAGAGCTTTCATTATTCTTTTGAGATAACACTTATTAAAACCCCTGTGATGTTCTTCACTTAACAATGCAGTCTCTTAATTCTATTTATTATTATTTTTATTAGCTCGGCTGTTTTCGAAGAAAACGGAGGTATTGTCATAGCCAGCTCGTCCTCCGCCGTCCTGCGTCTGCCGTCTGCGTCGTGCTTAAACCTTAACATTGGCTCTTAAAACAAATGTTTACACCGACAACTTTGAAACTTCATATGTAGAATGATGCACGTTGATGAGTTCTACACACCACACCCATTTTTGGATCACTAGGTCAAAGGTCAAGGTCACTGTGACCTCTTATATAAAACTTTAGTATAGGCTCTAAAATCAAAGTGCTTCCACCTACAACTTTGAAACTTCATATGTAGATGCACCTTGATCACTTCTACATGCCACACCCATTTTTGGGTCACTAGGTCCTTTTTCCATTTTTTTATTTATTTATTTATTCAAAACTACACCCACAGCCGAGGTTTTGGCACCCGCTATGCGGTGCTCTTGTTTGATTTATTACCGTATACAGCTATGTAGCACATTATTCTACCTAACTTATGCCACACTGTCATCTTCCAGCAGCAGCCACCGAGCCCAGCGAAGACAAGCATGCTGTGAGCATCGAACGCTGGGACGAGGACTCCAACATAGAGGAGGGGCCGTACGACCCGGATCTAGAGGACATAGCTGAGGAGGAACCATCCCCGGGCATGGAGGAGGAACCGTCCCCGGGCATGTCCCACTCCTCCAGCCAGCAGGGCTACAGCACGGCCTCCTCGGGTTGCAGCTCCCCGCTCTCCGAGCCCGCGTCTACGTCGTCCGAGTCACAGGCCCGGGCAAACATCTCCCGCCGTAAGACCACAGGGTCTGGTACCGGAAGTCAGGCTTCATCGTCAGGTACTCATTGTTTGTCTGTTGCAAGCCGGATCTATATTTAGAGATCATAATTTTATTTATATTTGTGTTATAGTTAAGTGTTGTTTTGTTTGACACACTTTGAAAACAACATTGAAATTTGACAAATTGTATTGCTACATGGCAACAGGTAGTCAGGCGTCGTCTCAGGGGGCAGGAGCAAGATCGGCATTGGCGTCTGCGTCTGCCGCAATTAATAACAAGAACCGCTATGGAAGTCAGGGTAAGCTGTCGATAGGTGCGGCCCTGGAGATGGCTCCCATCAAGCTCACCCCTTCGTCCTCGGATTATTTTCGCAGGCCTTCTCAAGGTCAACAGAATTTTCGAGGCAGTTCAGCGGAAAACTCGGACCGACATAACTATAACCATAATCTAAATTTATCCAGCGCCAGTGTTAATAGTATTACAAAAAGCCGACAGTCCCTTGTGCAATCACTGCCAGCACCTACAAACATGGATAGACCTGTGCGCAAAGATTCTACCCGATCCGTCTCAAGAATTATGGAGAAACAGCATAGTGCTGATGCTAAAAAACGGGAACCACTTAGTCAGCAGTCGAACTCCTTTGATGATTTTGTTAGACTGTCTAATAATGCGGGCATTGACGATCGTCAGTTGTCACCGTCGAAAGTGCAGAGGTCAACCAAACATAGGGGTCTCTCCGTCTCGGCCTCCGAACTTGTACGAAGAAAGGGATCCGAATCTGAGGAAGATATAAAGAAGGTAGTCTTTTTTATTTTCAATAAAACTTAATGCCGATAACTTATTTATAGCATTAACCAATTTTTTATGCTCCCGAAGGTGGGCATGTAGTGATCGCACTGTCCGTCTGTCTGTCCGTCTGTCCATCCGTCAGTCTGTCCTGAAATTCTGTCACACTTTGCGTTTAGGTTTCGAAAAATGTGGAAAAACACTTTGCGTTTAGGTTTAGAAAAATGTGGAAAAAGGGGGCATATGTCATCCTATGGTGACAAGCCTTGTTTCTATAGAGTATTCAAGAATTACAAAACTGCATATCAAGACTAGTGTACCTTTATTTTTAAGCCCAATATAAAGACGATTTTGTATTGTCTTCAAAAATTCAATTTGTATTTAAGCAAAAATACTTAGCATTCATATCAATAACTTTAAACGTGTTTCACTGCATTTACTTTTGCTGTTGGATTTTGTAGAGTCTTCAAAAATTTAATTTGTATTTAAGCAAAAATACTTAGCATTCATATGAATAACTTTAAATGTGTATCACTACATTCATTTTGACTTTTGGATAGCAGTCTGTTTGTAAACAAAAAAAATCCCTATAGAAAGGAAAGATGATAGTTTTCCAGTAAAGGGTATCTGATGATTGTACATTGTATATCATGTCTTTCAGTCCCCCAAGGGTAGCAGCAGGGGAAACCGGCAAATGGGAGATATTCAGGTATTGTAGATTCATACATTTGTGTTGACATTTAATTTCGTGGATTTATAAAATCTGGCATTTTTGTTTATCTTTATTTTTTTTTGTTTTTTTGTTTGATGCCTGATATAAGACTTGGGAATTGAACGCTTGTTACATTGATTGTGTAGGCGAAGGGACCAGTGACAATCCACGATAATTAGTGTCAAACGAAAAATATTGGTTCAACAGTATGTAGATTTCACATCATGAATCATAAATCATGTTAAGTGCAATTTTAGACCAATACTGTACTTTTTATAGAGTAAAGAGTTTTAGTTAGGAATATCAGCAACAACACTCTAACATAGTTACAAAAAAGAATGAACAGGAATTTTGTTCAAATGTACTCTGTTTACCCCCATTTAAACTTTGTCAAACTTTTCGGTAGATAGCAAACACCAACATCCATTAATGCCAACATGGCTTTACACGGTTGAATTAATTGGAAGCTAATTTATTCTTGGAGTGGATTGTTATATGTGTCGCGTTATGAGAAAACTGGACAAAATGCATGTGGGTAAATTGTCATCGCAGATTAGCCTGTGCAGTCCGCACAGGCTAATCCGGGACGACAATTTCCGCTTTTATGGAATTTTTCGTTTAAATGATGTCTCTTCTTAGCGAAAATCCAGTTTAGGCGGAAAGTGTTGTCCCGGATTAGCCTGTGCGGACTGCACAGGCTAATCTGGGATAACACTTTACGCACAAGCATTTTGCCCAGTTTTTTCAGAACACGCCACATATCTGTTTGCATCCATGTAGTTACTAGATAAATAAAGCTGAAATCTGGCACATCTTCTTTAGAAGGATTCTTGCTTTGTGACAGAGCTGTAATTTACAGAATTGCATGTCATATGTTGTATTGTTTTTTTTTTACTTCCAACTAAATTGAAAGTTTTCATTAATACTTGACAAATGGGCTATGAATAAATAACATGTGTGTATTTGAGTGTTGGCCATATGTAATAATAACTGTGAAGTAGGATGGTATATGAATTCATATCAACATGTAAAGAAGTAAACCAAAATGATAAAAATAATAGTGTGAGCTGATCAGTGAACTATTCAGTTTGTCAAATTAGTTTTGTAGGATTTAAAGTCCATATATTGTATGTATTGGCATAAGAACCTAACATTCAAAATCTGATTAAATTATTAATTTCATAATTTCCTTATTGTTATAGCTTTGGTTTCATTCAAATCTTTATAAACTTTTAATTTCAACATTTCTTCAGTGTTAAAGATTTGATTTATAATTAATTTAGTCTAACTTTTCAGCAATATAATAACGTCCTGTTAATATCATAGAAAAAACAAGAATCACTTTCTGAATCAATTATTTACCTTAGCAATCAACCCAAAGTCTTGTAATGTAAATTATTTATACATTGTTATTGCAGGAATGTAAACTGCACTATATGAAATATCAATATACTGCAATTTAAATGAGACGCTTAAAGTATGGTCCCAGATAAGCCTGAGCAGTCCCCACAGGCTTATCAGGGACGACACTTTCCGCCTAAACTTGATTTTTGTCAAGAAGAGTCTTCCTTTGGACGAAAAAAACAATAAGAGCGGAAAGTGTCGTCCCTGATTAGCCTGTGCTGACTTCACAGGCAAATGTGGGACGACACTTTACGCACATGCATTAAACCCCCTTTTCACAGAGTGAGGCTCAAATGAAGTCACTAAATTGCTGAGTGTCTTTCTTTGTAGCTCCAGTTATGGCATGACCCACAGAATAACGAGTTCAGGGTGCGAGTGATACAGGCAAGAAACCTCCTACCCATGGACCTGAATGGACTGTCTGATCCCTTCGCCAAGCTGTACCTGCTGCCTGGGAGATGGTATGTTCAATTTGCAGGGGAGATAATTCATGGAGGGAGAAGATAGGGGAGGCAATTCATTTTGAGAGATTGAGAGAATTAGTGATAGGGAGATAAATATGGAGGCTATCAAACTTTATAGTGTTGTAGAATCATTTAAATGTTACATTTAATGATGCAAATTCAAGAAAATATAGCTATTGTATATATGATACCTCTCTAGTTATTCCATTGAAACTTTACAAATGCGTTTGGGGTCATTGTGTGAGGTCACTTACTAAGTTGTATAACGCTTGACGTGCAATTTAGCAGAATTATGGCCCTTTTTGTACTTAAAAATTAAGGTAAACTTTTGCATGCAACAAGTCCTAGTTCTACCTGACATGGAGACCTAGAATAGGGTTGCATTTTGGACCAGTTGGGTCGAGGTCATGGTCCTTTGTTGCTAAATTTATATTAAAAATTTACGTTCAATAACTTCAGTAAAAATTAAGGTATTGTGCTGAAAATTTGTATTTTCGTTACATAAAAATGGAATGCAGTTATTAGTCTTTAAACAGAATCTGAAATGGAATGCAGTTATTATTCTTACAACAGACTCTGAAATGGAAAGCAATTATTAGTCTTACAACAGACTCTGAAATGGAATGCAGTTATTAGTCTTTAAACAGACTCTGAAATGGAATGCAGTTATTAGTCTTTAAACAGACTCTGAAATGGAATGCAGTTATAAGTCTTACAATTGATAGGTTACAATGCTATCTAGTTAGGGATTGCATACGGGCCCAGTTTTTTAAACAAAATTTAAAAGTTACATATTTTGTAAATGCCTAATTTTTTATTATTTTTAAGTCTTAAAATTAGTTGATGAATACAACCCTGGACAGTAGGATAATGAATAACAGATAAATCCATTATCATAAACAGCTTATGTCACAAATTTACACAGCTCACATAAGCATGTTAAAACATTGAACATACATTTATGCTCCATTCTCTAGCGCCGACAATAAGCGCCGCACGAAGCACATTGCTCGAACCCTGAACCCTGAGTGGAATGAGACGGTGGCGTTCCAGAACGTACACATTGAGGAGCTGCGTAACAAGACCCTGGAGGTGACGGTCTGGGACTATGACAGGTTCAAGGCCAACGACTTCCTGGGGGAGGTCGTCATCGACTTCTCAGGTAGCNGGTCAAATGTGGGTGTCATATGGGGTCTTATGTCAGGGGTTTAATGGGGGTGGTAAAATTTGGATGTCGAAGGAGGTGATTTTTAGGCCCAATTGGGGTCACAAGGAATCAAATGTGGAGGTCTATGGTGGGTTTCAATTTTGTGGTTTGTGAATGGACTGAATGAGGACTGCGATAAATGTTAGTTGAGGTTAGATATCAGCTGTCGGGCTTTTATTTTAAATGTAAAAATGAAATGAAGGATTGAATGTGTACTTCAAAAAGGGAATTATAGTAGGATTAATGAGGAGATTATTTGACTTGTGTATTTGAAGTATTAGGGTTCAATGAGGGGTTTACATTAGAAAGCTTATTGTGTGGATTATTTATGACGTATTTATGCTATTAATCCTTGAGTATTATAACCCATAACACTTTGTTGTCTCGAATTTCATTATATTATCTCATTACTTCTTTCTCACTGCAGAAGAAGCGTTCCTAGACAAGCTGCCCCACTGGTACCCGCTGTGTGGTCATGACGACACGAAGGGCCTTGATATCCCACAACCCACCGTGCTGCCTCCTGCGAAATCCCGCGCAAACAGCGCATCCCCACGACCCTCTCTCGTAGAGAGGCAGGACAAGGTATGTGGGGGATGGGGTTCTCACATTAAAAGATTTATAAAAAAAACGCTTATTGATCTTTTTAGCCAACATAAAAGGCGCTTGTTTATTGACCATTTTGCAAAAGCATAGGTTGCTCAACATGTCTGTATGATGAATTTATTTTTATTTTATTTTTCAAAGTAAGTTTACTTAAGCAAACATGGAAAAAACAAAACATACATTTTAGAAAACAAATTGCATCGCATGTGTATTACTGGGCTAATTTAATTTTTTGAGGATGATAGGTGTATTGGAAGGGAACAGTCATCATAAAAATATTTTTCTGTTATTGTGTTACATTACTTTCTATCCAAGTCAGAAATTGCAATTCTAAAATTGCTGTGTTTTCTCTCCCCAGGGTACAAATGCGGCGCGCAATGACAGAGTCAGGCCGGGGCTAGGTAGAAGAAGGCGCTCATTTGATACCCTACAAGACGTTGACAGTAGGGCTGCTTTGTGTTTAGTCTCTAACTCTCTCAGTGCTGGAACCGAATTTTCAAGGCCTTTTTGCAAACAGTTTAAATCCAGATGAGACACCACAGAACGTGGCGTCTCATCAGGATCCAAACTGTTTGTTATTCTGATAGTATTCTTTGAAAAAAATCAAAGAAAATGCTAATTTAAGAAATTCAGCAGACGACATTTTAGCAGACGACAAATTTCCCAGCATGCAAAGGGCTAATGTGACAATAGATAAAGGGTTGAGTGGGAAACTGTCTTATCTGATATCAAAATACATTACAGATACAAGACTTTTAGGCTAAAAACTTGAATATTGAAATTTAGTGCATAACATGCTTAAATGTTTTTCGTCTTTTTTTTTCTGCGATTACTATGGGATAAATATAAAACTTTAAATATTAGAATTGGTCAAACAGCAGTGATAGAGATGAATTTAATGTTTTTCTAAACATATCTCACTTTTTTAGTATACTCTTGAATATTGAAATTTAGTGCATAACATGCCTAAATGTTTTTCGTCTTTTTTTTTCTGTGATTAATATGGGATAAATATAAATCTATAAATATTAGAATTGGTCAAACAGCAGTTATAGAAAGAAATTTAATGTTTTTCTAAACATATCTCACTTTGTTAGTATACTCTTTCAATTTTGTTCAACATTTTTGCAATTTCAAAGCATTTTTCAAGGCAATTTTAACTCAAACATATTGATTTTGTCTTTACAGAGGTTTGACCTGACCAAAAATGTGATAGCTAGATGATAGAATATCAAAATAAACGTGTACTGGACCAGGTGTGTGACAGTTTTCCTGAGACGAACAGAGCTGCTCGAGTCAACAGGACATGGCAGAAGTCAGAAGCATTCCAAAAATCTGCAATTATGTGTTCAAAAACATGTGTTCTTGTTCGTTCATTAACCAGCCATCAATACTTACCTACACTGTTGCAAATTGAGCGGGGTTGGCTTCCATTTATGCATATTAATGCTGGCATCATTTTACTGTTTATCTGCATTATAATTGAACATTGTACAGCCTCTGCATGTCATTGTTTCTTTTTTCGCTAACAAATAGATGCCTCAGACAGTTGAGAACAGTCATCATGGGAATTCACCAATATTTCAGCCTTTGCTCTGGGAAAATGGGGCTAAATGAATGTGTGTAAAGTGTCATATTAGATTAGCCTGTGCAGCCTTCACAGGTTAATCAAGGACGACACTTTCTACTTCAATGGAATTTTTCAAAAAAAGTTAGTCTGTTCTTAGCGTTAATCCAGTTAAGGCGGAAATTGTCATACCTGATTAGCCTGTGCAGACTGCACAGGCTAATCAGGGACGACACTTTACGTACAAGCATTAAGCCCCGTTTTCCTAGAGCGAGGCTTTATTGTATTCTGGAATGATGTGCTTTGATTTAGCTGCTGAAAATATCCAATCAAACATTCATGTAGACATAGTGATTGTGGATCAATCGCACCATATTTTAATATTCATTTCAAACATTTTGTCATTAATTTCCATTTATTGTGATGAAACCTTTTTTCATTAATTGTAAATTTTAATCAGTACATCAAAACTTTTGTATGAAGCACATACTGGTTGAAATGATTGCACACTTTCTTTGTTATTTTAGAATTGGCAGGAATCCATTGTAAATTCTCTAAAAGAAAAAAACAATATATGCACAATTTGGTTTTTGTTGAAGGTAAGGCCACATCAAAATTGATTGTTTGGCAGATTTGCAGTAATTTAAATGTTTAAAATAATTTATTTTTTGTATTGCACCCGCAATGTCCTTTTTGCCTTTCATGCAAGTATACTTATCTATCCTACAAGAATTTAAGCCTTGTATTCAGAAACGTATACATCATTGAACTGATCAGTCAAGAATGCACCATTAAATATTAACCAAAAGAATATAAGAATGCTCATTCAAATGCAAGTTACCTTTCTATGACATTAAAGCAGACTTTCAAAACTTAACAAGTTGTATTTTAACTTGGAAAAAACATAATGTTCGTAGATTCTTCTGCTTTGCACTATTACTTAGAAGTGACATTTATACATATTTTATCATTGTTGTTATAATGTAAATACATTTATCTACATTATTCATTAATTATATGCTGTCAAATATTTATAGATGTTATGAAGATATTGTTACAGTTCGTTATAAATTCGGACAAAGTTGTGTGGAGAGTAATTCTTTGTTCATTATTAAGTTTTTTTGTACTCATTCCGATTGCAATCATTCCATTTTTGCAATTTGAATCATAGAATAAGTTATTACAACAAAATAAACATATGTAACTGACATTTCTCTTGTGAATTTAATTCCCCTTGTCATTGATTTAATCTACCTATTTCTTATGGCTAGTTTTACTTTAGGCTTAAATAAGCATGCAAGAGGATTTTGCACGAGCTTCGAAAATTTAACATGGCACATTGAGCCAACAGTTCTAAATTAAAAAATTCATAGCAACCAAATTTAATTTACTGTTTGAGGCATAACAGCGTTGAATAAATATGATATGACATTTTTATTGTCAAGTCCGTTGAAGCAAATTATGTAACACAAACGCAAAGTGGGGACATTCTGTTTTGAAGGTTGACCATATCAGTGTCACACATTCTACCAGTCAATAATAAGTGTATTTGACAAAAAAATATTTTCATAAATTAAAGAAATTAACATTTTTAACTTATTTCATGCTGCTCAGGAAGAGTGTTTGAAATAATTTTTCTTAAATTTCAGAAATACCTGAAAACCTTTAAATTTCTTTTCTGACATTTTTTTTTTTGAATTAATGGCTTCTTGTTAGCACATTGACAAGTAAATGCACAACTATAAATATCACAGCAAGGGAGACAATCATTTCATACTTTGGTGAAAGGAACAAAACCAGTTACTCCCCCTCGATTAACAGTCAAAATTTCATAAATTATTTATACATAATTGAGCCTGCCTCTGGGAAAACGGGGTTTAATGCATGTGCATAAAGTGTCCCAGATTAGTCTGTGCAGTCTGCAGATGCTTCAGGGACAACTCTTTCCGCCTAAACTGAATTTTCGTTAAGAAGAGACTTTCTTTAAACGAAAAATTTCATAACAGCAGAAAGTGACGTCCCTGATTAGGTTGTGCAGACTGCACAGGCTAATTTGGGACGACACTTTACGCACATGCATTTAACCTCGTTTTCTTGCGCGAGATTCATATCAGTTACATTACTTCATATCTCTAAATAAACAAAAATTTATTATTTAAAAAAGTCCGAATTGACACAGAATGATGTCAGGCATTTAATAAACACACTGTCTAAAATCCTTCTTTATTAACTGTTAATAACTGATAAAATAATCAAATATCAGGCATCTTGATGCAGGATGCATACAGCGACTGTCCTGTCCGTCTGTCCGTTAATCTTTTTGTCTGTGACATTGACTCGGTACATTTTGCCCTTTTGTCTAGCACAAATATTGATTACTACGGCTCTTTCATACTTGCATAAATGTCAGAAATGAAGATCCCCACTACCCTATACAATCAAAACTCTTTGAGTTTGGATCATATGGAACATATTGGCTGTGGAAGCCACTTAGAGGCTATCATGTCATGTGTTTAGCCTCCTATAAGCCATATAGGCTGTCAAAGACACATAGAGGCTAACATGTCATGGGTGTAGCCTCCTGTATGCAAGATAGGCTGTGGAAGACACTTAGAGGCTTACATGTTATGGATGAAGCCTCCTATAGGTCAAATAGGCTGTGGAAGCCACCTAGAGGCTAACGTGTCATGGGTATAGACTCCTATATGCAAGATAGGCTGTGGAAGACACTTAGAGGCTTACATGTTATGGATGAAGCCTCCTATAGGTCATGTCAGGCTGTGGAAGACACTTAGAGGCTAAAATGTCATGGGTATAGACTCCTATTGGCCATATAGGCTGTGGAAGACACTTAGAGGCTTACATGTCATGGGTGTAGCCTATTATAGGTCATATAGGCTGTGGAAGACACTTAGAGAATAACATGTCATGGGTGTAGCGTACTATAGGCAATATAGAATGTGGAAGACACTTGGAGAATAACATGTCATGGGTGTAGCGTACTATAGGCAATATAGAATGTGGAAGACACTTGGAGGCTAACATGTCAGGGGTGTAATCTCCTATAGGCAATATAGGCTGTGGAAGACACTTAGAGACTAACATGTCATGGGTATTGCCTCCTATTGGCCATAAAGGCTGTGGAAGACACTTAGAGACTAACATGTCATGGGTATAGCCTCCTATAGGCCATATAGGCTGTGGAAGACACTTAGAGGCTAACATGTGATTGGTGAAGCCTGCTTTAGGTCATATAGGCTGTGGAAGACACCTATAGGCTAATATGTCATGGGTGTGGCCTCCTATAGGCAATATAGAATGTGGAAGACACTTGGAGGCTAACACGTCATGGGTGTAGCCTCCTTTAGGTCATATAGGCTGTGGAAGACACTTAGAGGCTAACATGTGATTGGTGTATCCTCTTATATGTCATATAGGCTGTGGAAGACACTTAGAGGCTAACATGTGATTGGTGAAGCCTCCTAAAGGTCATATAGGCTGTGGAAGACACAAGAGGCTAACATGTGATTGGTGAAGCCTCCTATAGGTCATATAGGCTGTGGAAGACACTTAGAGACTAACATGTCATGGGTATGGCCTCCTATTGGCCATATAGACTGTGGAAGACACTTAGAGGCTAACATGTGATTGGTGTAGCCTCTTATAGGTCAAATAGGCTGTGGAAGACACTTAGAGGCTAACATGTCATGGGTATAGCCTACTATTGGCCATATAGGCTGTGGAAGACACTTAGAGGCTAACATGTGATTGGTGTAGCCTCTTATAGGTCATATAGGCTGTGGAAGACACTTAGAGGCTAACATGGGATTGGTGAAGCCTCCTATAGGTCATATAGGCTGTGGAAGACACCTAGACGCTAACATGTCATGGGTGTAACCTCCCATAGGCAATATAGAATGTGGAAGACACTTAGAGGCTAACATGTTATGGGTGTAGCCTCCTTTAGGTCATAAAGGCTGTGGAAGACACTAAGAGGCTAACATGTGTTTGGTGTAGCCTCTTATAGATCATATAGGCTGTGGAAGACACTTAGAGGCTAACATGTGATTGGTGAAGCCACCTATAGGTCATATAGGCTGTGGAAGACACTTAGAGGCTTACATGTCATGTGTGTAACCTCCTATAGGCAATATAGGCTGTGGAAGACACTTTGAGGCTAACATGTGATTGGTGTAGCCGCCTATAGGTCATATAGGCAGTGGAAGACAATTAGGGGCTAACATGTGATTGGTGTAGCCTCCTAGAGGTCATATAGGCTGTGGAAGACACATATAGGCTAACATGTGATTGGTGTAGCCTCCTATAGGTCTTTAGGCAGTGGAAGACACCTAGAGGCTAACATGTGATTGGTGTAGCATTCTATAGGTCATATAGACTGTGGAAGACACATAGAGGCTAACATGTGATTGGTGTAGTCTTCTATAGGTCATATAGGCTGTGGAAGACACTTAGAGGCTAACATATCATGGGTGTAGCCTCCTAAAGGTCATAAAGGCTGTGGAAGACACCTGTAGGCTAATATGTGATTGGTATAGCCTCATTTTGGTCATATAGGCTGTGGGAGACACCTTTAGGCTAACATGTGACTGGTGTAGCCTCCTATAGGTAATATAGGCTGTGGAAGACACTTAGAGGCTAACACATCATGTGTGTAGCCTCTTATATGTCATATAGGCTGTGGAAGACACCTAGAGGCTAATATGTGATTGGTATAGCCTCATTTTGGTCATATAGGCTGTGGAAGACACTTAGAGGCTAAAATTCCATGGGTGTAGCCTCCTATATGCCATATAGGCTGTGGAAGACACCTAGAGGCTAAAGTGTCAGGGGTGTAGCCTCATATACGCCATATAGGCTGTGGAAGACACATAGATGCTTACATGTGATTGGTGTAGCCTCTTATAGGTCATATAGGCTGTGGAAGACACTTAAAGGCTAGCATGTGATTGGTGTAGCCTCCTATAGGTCATATAGGCTGTGGAAGACACCTAGAGGCTAACATGTCATGGGTGTAGCCTCCTATAGGTCATATAGGCTTTGGAAGACACTTACAGGCTAACACATCATGGGTGTAGCCTCCTACAGGACATATAGGCTGTGGAAGACACTTAGAGGCTAATATGTCATGGGTGTAGCCTCCTATAGGTAATTTAGGCTGTGGAAGACACTTAGAGGCTTACATGTGATTGGTATAGCCTCCTATAGGTCATATAGGCTGTGGAAAACACTTAGAGGCTAACATGGGATTGGTGTAGCTTACTATTGGTCATATGGGTTGTGGAAGACACCTAGAAGCTAACATGTGATGGGTGTAGACTCCTATAGGTCATATAGGCTGTGAAAGACACCTAGAGGCTATCATGTTATTGGTGTAGTCTCCTATATGTAATACAGGCTGTGGAAGACACCTATAGGCAATACAGACCGTGGAAGGGAAGACACATAGAGGCTAACATGTCATGGGTGTAGCCTCTTATATGTTATATAGGCTGTGGAAGACACTTCGAGGCTAACATGTCGTGGGTGTAGCTTCTTATTGGTCATATAGACTGTGGAAGACACTTAGAGGCTCATATGTCTTGGGTATAGCCTCTTATTGGTCATATAGGCTGTTGAACACTCAGAGGCTAACATGTCATGGGTGTAGTCTCTTATTGGTCATATAGACTGTGGAACACTCAGAGGCTTACATGTCATCGGTGTAGTCTCTTATTGGTCATATAAGCTGTGGAACACTCAGAGGCTTACATGTCATGGGTGTAGCCTCTTATTGGTCATATAGACTGTGGAAGATACTCAGAGGCTAACATGTCATGGGTGTAGTCTCTTATTGGTCATATAGACTGTGGAAGATACTCAGAGGCTAACATCTTATGGGTGTAGTCTCTTATTGGTCATATAGGCTGTGGACGAATCAGAGGCTTACATGTCATGGGTGTAGTCTCTTATTGGTCATATAGACTGTGGAACACTCAGATGCTTACATGTCATGGTTGTAGTCTCTTATTGGTCATATAGACTGTGGAACACTCAGAGGCTTACATGTCATGCTTGTAGTCTCTTATTGGTCATATAGGCTGTGGAACACTTAGAGGCTTACATAATAACATGTCATGGTTGTAGTCTCTTATTGGTCATAAAGACTATGGAACACTCAGAGGCATACATGTCATTGGTGTAGTATCTTATTGGTCATATAGACTGTGGAACACTCAGAGGCTTACATGTCATGGGTATAGTCTCTTATTGGTCATATAGACTGTGGAAAACTCAGAGGCTTACATGTCATGCTTGTAGTCTCTTATTGGTCATATAGGCTATGGAACACTTAGAGGCTTACATAATAACATGTCATTGGTGTAGTCTCTTATTGGTCATATTGACTGTGGAACACTCAGAGGCTTACATGTCATGGGTGTAGTACCTTATTGGTCATATAGACTGTGGAACACTCAGAGGCTTACATGCCATGGGTGTAGTCTCTTATTGGTCATATAGACTGTGGAACACTCAGAGGCTTACATGTCATGGGTGTAGCCTCTTATTGGTCATATAGGCTGTGGAACACTCAGAGGCTTACATGTCATGGGTGTAGTCTCTTACTGGTCATATAGACTGTGGAAGATACTCAGAGGCTAACATGTCATCGGTGTAGTCTCTTACTGGTCATATAGGCTGTGGAAGATACTCAGAGGCTTACATGTCATGGGTGTAGTACCTTATTGGTCATATAGACTGTGGAAGATACTCAGAGGCTAACATGTCATTGGTGTAGTCTCTTATTGTTCATATAGGCTGTGGAACACTCAGAGGCTTACATGTCATGGGTGTAGCCTCTTATTGGTCATATAGGCTGTGGAACACTCAGAGGCTTACATGTCATGGGTGTAGTCTCTTATTGGTCATATAGGCTGTGGAACACTCAGAGGCTTACATGTCATGGGTGTAGTCTCTTATTGGTCATATAGGCTGTGGAACACTCAGAGGCTTACATGTCATGGGTGTAGTCTCTTATTGGTCATATAGGCTGTGGAACACTCAGAGGCTTACATGTCATGGGTGTAGTCTCTTATTGGTCATATAGGCTGTGGAACACTCAGAGGCTTACATGTCATGGGTGTAGTCTCTTATTGGTCATATAGGCTGTGGAACACTCAGAGGCTTACATGTCATGGGTGTAGTCTCTTATTGGTCATATAGGCTGTGGAACACTCAGAGGCTTACATGTCATGGGTGTAGTCTCTTATTGGTCATATAGGCTGTGGAACACTCAGAGGCTTACATGTCATGGGTGTAGTCTCTTATTGGTCATATAGGCTGTGGAACACTCAGAGGCTTACATGTCATGGGTGTAGTCTCTTATTGGTCATATAGGCTGTGGAACACTCAGAGGCTTACATGTCATGGGTGTAGTCTCTTATTGGTCATATAGGCTGTGGAACACTCAGAGGCTTACATGTCATGGGTGTAGTCTCTTATTGGTCATATAGGCTGTGGAACACTCAGAGGCTTACATGTCATGGGTGTAGTCTCTTATTGGTCATATAGGCTGTGGAACACTCAGAGGCTTACATGTCATGGGTGTAGTCTCTTATTGGTCATATAGGCTGTGGAACACTCAGAGGCTTACATGTCATGGGTGTAGTCTCTTATTGGTCATATAGGCTGTGGAACACTCAGAGGCTTACATGTCATGGGTGTAGTCTCTTATTGGTCATATAGGCTGTGGAACACTCAGAGGCTTACATGTCATGGGTGTAGTCTCTTATTGGTCATATAGGCTGTGGAACACTCAGAGGCTTACATGTCATGGGTGTAGTCTCTTATTGGTCATATAGGCTGTGGAACACTCAGAGGCTTACATGTCATGGGTGTAGTCTCTTATTGGTCATATAGGCTGTGGAACACTCAGAGGCTTACATGTCATGGGTGTAGTCTCTTATTGGTCATATAGGCTGTGGAACACTCAGAGGCTTACATGTCATGGGTGTAGTCTCTTATTGGTCATATAGGCTGTGGAACACTCAGAGGCTTACATGTCATGGGTGTAGTCTCTTATTGGTCATATAGGCTGTGGAACACTCAGAGGCTTACATGTCATGGGTGTAGTCTCTTATTGGTCATATAGGCTGTGGAACACTCAGAGGCTTACATGTCATGGGTGTAGTCTCTTATTGGTCATATAGGCTGTGGAACACTCAGAGGCTTACATGTCATGGGTGTAGTCTCTTATTGGTCATATAGGCTGTGGAACACTCAGAGGCTTACATGTCATGGGTGTAGTCTCTTATTGGTCATATAGGCTGTGGAACACTCAGAGGCTTACATGTCATGGGTGTAGTCTCTTATTGGTCATATAGGCTGTGGAACACTCAGAGGCTTACATGTCATGGGTGTAGTCTCTTATTGGTCATATAGGCTGTGGAACACTCAGAGGCTTACATGTCATGGGTGTAGTCTCTTATTGGTCATATAGGCTGTGGAACACTCAGAGGCTTACATGTCATGGGTGTAGTCTCTTATTGGTCATATAGGCTGTGGAACACTCAGAGGCTTACATGTCATGGGTGTAGTCTCTTATTGGTCATATAGGCTGTGGAACACTCAGAGGCTTACATGTCATGGGTGTAGTCTCTTATTGGTCATATAGGCTGTGGAACACTCAGAGGCTTACATGTCATGGGTGTAGTCTCTTATTGGTCATATAGGCTGTGGAACACTCAGAGGCTTACATGTCATGGGTGTAGTCTCTTATTGGTCATATAGGCTGTGGAACACTCAGAGGCTTACATGTCATGGGTGTAGTCTCTTATTGGTCATATAGGCTGTGGAACACTCAGAGGCTTACATGTCATGGGTGTAGTCTCTTATTGGTCATATAGGCTGTGGAACACTCAGAGGCTTACATGTCATGGGTGTAGTCTCTTATTGGTCATATAGGCTGTGGAACACTCAGAGGCTTACATGTCATGGGTGTAGTCTCTTATTGGTCATATAGGCTGTGGAAC
>VMBQ01004466.1:55695-85409 GCA_007657795.1 Dreissena rostriformis
CAGGGTTTTTGCAAGCATGTGTATCTTTGTTCATAATTATGATGTTATATTTTTATTATTAGTTTTTTTTTTCTCTTTTTGTCTCATTCGTCCAATATTAAGTATACACAAACTTTCTATTAGCCACTTACTCTGTATAAACAATTTTGTTATTAAAACAGGCTGATTTATTTTGATTCTACCTTTTATTTGTTAAGTATGCACATACAACATTGGACTACCAAATTACCTGTATCTTGGCATACCCATCTTGTTAACCTTTACAAAAAACTGTCATAATGGAGAGGGCCTTTCGATGATGTTGGTATAACTCTAGGCCCAATCTATTTGTATACATGTACCTCAAACTGTCTATTATATGTAATTGTTTGTAAATGAATGTGTATATACAATAAAATATGTTTAAACTAAACTTTAAACTAAACTAACAAAAACATTGTAGGGCATATAACTATGCGAACTTTACTTTACTTTACTTTTCATAGCGCATAACAACAACATTTTATATTAATATATAATTATGTTTAGTTAATATTTATTATTTAAGAAAAAAACGAAAATGAGAATGTCATTATTCAGACAGTAAACTGTGGCAATCTGTATTTCAGCCTGCCCGGGTAGATAGCGTGTAATTAGGCTAATTATTTAAGCAACCTATTGAAAAATAAAGAGGTAATCATATTTGGGACGCGTGATCTAGCTGATGTTGAGATATCAATTAGCGACTGCTGATATACAGGCCATGTGTGTTGGTATAATAATCAATTAAGGGATTGACACTCATCTTGTTAACTGATGACAGCTGTTATCAGATCATTGACAAATACAGAACAGTCATATGCACAAAACTTAAATGCAACTTAGTAGATGTTAGTGTTAAAATGTGTGTTCCCATTTCTATTTTTTGTTGACCGTCAACTTTATTTTTTTAAATAAAGCTGCCTGTTCACAAAAAACACGAAAATGTGTTAAGAATTATTTTTTTATCACTTCATTATATTTGAAAATGAAACGTTTGTCATATGTTTATGCTAGAAAAGCACATGCATTGCATATGAAACATATTTTTATGTTCCAATTCAACAGTTAATAAAAATGTATCATATATCAATAAAATAATTAAACAAACAGTCATATTTTTAATGATATATGACTGCGTGACTTGTATGTTATGAACAGAAAGATATACACAAAGTTTACAAGGAATTATTGTAAATATCTGGTACTTTTTCATCGTGATGACAGATGCACTTTCTGAGATAATTATTTTGGAATTTATACTCAAAAAGGTGTCGAAAGACAAATACATCCAATTTCACTGTATCATTATTTGTTATAAACTTTCACTTTTGTACATCTTCAATTTATAATATCACATGTTTATAATCTGAGTAACTTTTTTTGAGCTGTCAAGTCATGCAGAGACTTGCCTGTGAACTTCCTCTCCCTTTATCTGTACACATGACCTTCGACTACGACCCCTATGATCACATGACCTTACACAACGACCCATATGATCACATGAACTTACACAATGACCCCTAGGGTCATATGACCTTACACAATGACCCCTAGGATCACATAACCTTACACAATGACCGCTAGGATCACATGAACTTACACAACGATCCATTGGATTACATGACATTACACAATGAACCTTAGGATCACATTACCTTACACAATAACACCATAGGATCATATGACCTTACGCAACAACCCCAATGATCACATGACCCTACACAACCACTCCCAGGATCACATTACTTTACACAATGACCCCTAGCGTCACCTAACCTAACACAACGACCCATAGGATCACTTGACCTTACACAATGACCCTTAGAATCACATAACCAAACACAATAACCCATAGGATCACATTACCTTACACGATGACCCCTTGGATAACTGGACCTCAAGCAATGACACCCGAGGATCACATTACCTTACACATGACCTTACAAAATGACCCCTAGGATCACATGACCTAATATAATAACCCATAGGATCACATGACCTTACACAATGACCCTTAGGATCACATGCCCTTTCATAGTGACCTCTAGGATCACATGACCTTACCCAATAATCAATATGATCACATGACCTTACACCTTGACCCCTAGGATCAAAAAATCTTACGCAATGACCACTAGGATCACATTACATTTCATATTGTCGCTTAGATCACATGACCTTTCCTAATGACCCGTAGGATCACAGTTATGATGAGTCATGCATCAGATGCTATACACTCTTTTCCTCGTGCAAAACAAGAAGACCATGTTTTAAAGCTCTTAAGGTCAAAACGTTTTTAATGAAAGTTGATATCAACAATTACTGATACTGATTTCTTCAAAGTGATAGTTTGTGTTAAATTAATATAAATCAGTGAAGCTAACAACTAGTTGTTCTAATTTAAATGGACAGTTGGCACTCGGTATCATGCTCTTGTCATCCAGATAAAAAATCACGCATGCGTATGTTCTTTGCAAAGCTTTGATGATATAAAAGTCCAAAAGGCTTTTATAATGATGATGATAGTGTTTGTAACAAGAAAACAGAACACCACTGATCATTGCTCTATTTTAAAGTTGGCTGTCTTTCCATTATATCTCGGAAGTAATAATAAACAAGCTTAATAGCCGCAACATGCCTACTTGAACATTGCCTTAATTGAAAGACCTTCATTAATAAATGCAATCAATTTACTAGACACTGTAACCGTAGCAACGTCCATAGTCGGTTTGTGTTGCTAACTAGGTGTAAAATCACAGTGGATATCACGACTACCGGTTGTCAGATGCTATATTGCTTGCCGCCGAGTTTTTTTTTACATTTGCCCAGTAATGAGATATAAATAAATCTAATTGATCAGGGATCGGATAATATGGTATTCCACGTAAATCATTTCGACCATCTAGGGCTTGCTAACACCAGCATCTTGGGAAGGTTAATATGTGATCTCTCTCAAGAGACTGTTTTACTAATTTCTACACATGTAAAGGCAGTACAGGTGTACCAACAGTTTGACCTTTTCTTAAACAGTTTCAATAAGATTCAAAGTCGTCAGTACTTTCTCTATAAATATTAAATATATCCTCGCTTTCGAAAGGTATTATTTATGTTCTCTGCCCATGCTCTCCATCCCAAATAAAATAATGTTGAGGTTTGTTTCATTCATGTTCTAAGTTTGGGCAGCAGGGGAAAGTAAAAAAATAGTGTGCTCTGCACTGACAGTGTTATCCTTTCATCTTGAAGTGTGATTTTTATCTAGTACCCGATACCTGAGGTTTCTGTGTGTGACTGCAATTGCAATTCACAAATCTTTTCACTTATGCCAAGGTGTTTAAAAATCCGTTCATGCAGGTCATAATTATGCTCACACATTTGTTAAAAGGATTGATTTCTTGTATTTGACCTTGAATTTTGACCTTGACATTAGACCTAGGAGTCAATGACACTGTAACCAATCATATGTATCTCTGCTTTCTTGTTGAAAACCCTACGCTGCTGAAGAAATGTACGCTCTGGACAAAGTATCAGGGGTTGATGTCTAAATTTGACCATGGGCCTTGAACTTTGACCAAGACCTCAGACGTGGGGGCCTAGTTCTTGTGTGTTACAATTTGTCTTATCATGTTAATGACTTCTTCCAATTTATTAGAAATCATTAAATGCTGTTAAGATTTTATGTTCCAGACACAGTGCTTATATGAATTTCTTACATTTGACTTCTTATTCTAAATTCTGACCTTGACATTTGACCTCTGAGCCTGGATTGAGTCTGAGACACTCTGATCTGTGTGTGTATTACTTTTGCCAAGTTGTTTGAAATTCCATCAATGCTTGACAATTTTACGCAGTGAACATAGAGTCAAGATAAATATATGTTATTTGAACTTAAATGTTTAGCTTTACCTTGATGCTAGGGGTCTAAGTCTTGCGCACACCACTGTGTTTTATTTGGTCAATCCTTTATGTAACAAATCATGCTGGACAATGCAAAGCTCCGGACACATAATCTAACATTTGACCACTGATATTGAATTGTACTTTCAACTCTAGAGGCCTGGTTCCGTATTGACCAACCGATGTTTAGTCTTAACTAATATTCTTTATTTAGAACAGTTTGTAAAAGACATAAGTATTATTTTTAGCCTGTATATATTCAAACTCTGAAGAAGGTTTTCATGGGTCTGAGTCTATACATATGTTTTGTGTACAATGAGTGCGATTTAACTTGATGCCACTGTACCAAAGTCAAATTTATTATTTATTTAATATTTACATTAATAAAACATACGTTTAAACCTGTTTTCTTAAGCATTATAATTAAAGTTGGTTTAATAGAACGCATTAACAAATATGTCCCTTCATTACTCACGTATCAATATCAGTTGGATGTTGATAAGATAATAATATATGGACACAAATATAAATCCTACATATCTAGTGATCAAACTTCATGTGACAGTAGTTCATTAATTAGTACTTTAAGTCAACAACAATATCAACAGATCTAAAGTGAAAGAGATGGCTTCCAATTGTGAGGGTTCTTTTCTCAGAGGATCAGATTTGTTCTTTGACTTCCCCTGTTTTACCTGTCAGGGAAATGATAAAAACAGTGAGGCTGAATTTTACTGTAAGGCATGTTCTAAATTGTACTGTGGTGAATGTGTGGAATACCATAACATCCTTTACAAGAAGCATGTTACATTGGGGAAGGAAAACAAAAGCCAGTGGCCTTTCCCCCCTGTATCCTTGGATGTTTTAGGGCAATGTCAGGAGCACAAGAACGAGCTGACAGCATTCTGTGAGAACCATAGTGAGTTGTTGTCTTTATCCAGACAGCCAATTATCAAGATGAAGAAAAGCAAGATTTTTTGCGTGAGAATGACAAGCGATTCACACGAGTGCAAGATATCAGGTATTTGTGAGACAGCGACAGGACTACTCATCGCAGACATGAACAATAAGAAAATGAAGCTGCTGGGGCAGGACTACAAGGTGGTGGCCCACTGTGACTTGCCTAATGCACCACTATCCATATGCAGCATTGACCCCAGTCTGGTGGCTGTTACTGTGGCGAGAAAAGTGGTTTACTTCATCCGAGTGACCAATTATCAGCTGGTACAGGAGAGGACGATAAAGCCAGATGAATACTGTTTAGGTATTGCCCATCACAAGGGCATCCTGTACATAACGTCAGGATCAACCCTTGACAAATGCAGGATGGATGGAACAAGGCTTTGCATTATATATAATGATGAATCAAGTAGTGGAACAGGTACATAATTATTCTCTGTATAATTAACCGTACTTGCCGACAAAACATGTTTTAATTTGCAACAAGAAAGCTTTTGATTTTTTAAGAGAGTATTGAACAAAATAATAAGCCATTTTTAACAGTCAAACGCCAATTTGGAAAAAGGTGATATTTCCCAATAAATCAATGCAAACTTAAACCATAAATTGAAAATATACTGTTATTAATTTGTTGAATCTATACTGGCCTTTTTGCTAATATAACTGTATGAAGCCCAATAAAAATAGGGCAATATGGCTGCAACTAAATAATGCGAATTTTATTACTCAACCCATAATATTATGCAGCATTTTGTAGTGTAAATAGCATCAAACAATTATACATGTATATATATAAACATAAATTTCAATAGCTTGCAGCTCAAACAATCATCATTTAAACTTTAGTGTGTTTTGTTGCTAAAAAATAAACCTAGCTGAACTAATCCTGAATGTTAATTGGTCACATTACCATTGTTTTTCCATATAAGCCCAGTTTTATTATTCAGTGAAATAATAATGCTAACCATCTTCATATGCGTACAGTTTATATGTGTGTTTCTTTTAAAACTTAAAAAAAAGGCCAATACTCTTTAATTTAATCATTTATTAGGCCATAAAATGTATTTTGGCTACACAAAATATACAACAATAAATGTGAAATATATACTGTCAAATTTGGTGAATCTGTTGTGTCTCTTTTTTTAATTATTCTAATTCAAGACACTTAATCTTTTTTATATCCTTGTATACATAGTCACATACTGCGCAATCGGTCAAGATGAAAACAGAATTTATGTGGCAAGCAGGGACTATCACGCGCTGTCCACGCTGAACAGGTATGGCAAGGAGATCTCCACACTTGGTTACCCTGCCCTGGAGTTAGATGAACCTTCAACGAATTTACTATATGACCTGAATGTGACAGTGACAAGCTCAGGACAAGTTCTGGTATGTTATGGTGACTTCAACAAAGTGCTCCGAGTTGACAGAGATGGTAGACAGAATATGGCAGAGTTGGTCACAGAGAAGGATGGTGTCATTTCACCAACATCTGTCTACTACAGTAAACACACACGAACGCTGGTTGTGGGAATGAAGGATAATGACAACATAATGGTGTTCACCCAGTTTGACATTATTTGAATGTATGACATTAATAAGCATATTTACTCATTTCATAAATAATAAACCGAACTCTCTCTTGACCGAAAACCTAGCCATTTTTTTGGCAATTTGGTGTAAATCAAGCTTAAAAAAGCTGGTATGACGATATGGTAATTAACAACATGCAAATAGCAGATTATTTGATTGTGTCTCATGTTGTTTATTATGTACATTAACAAAAATCACAAGGTTTAATTTATTTTTATAAAATTGCAACATATAAACAAACAATTTATTCTATATGTGTGATATTTATGTGTGATTGAATTAAAAGGATACAAATTTATTAAATTACATGTTAAAATAAATTCTAACATTATTGAATGCATGGAATGCTTGCTTGATAATTAAATGTTTTGACATGATATTTTATACAGATATGCATGTTATTAAGTAAAGAATAGTAGAAATATATGTTTGCGTCTACTTATATAATTGAATATATGTGTAAACTAAGGTAATCAGATTGTATTAATATTATATATTTTACAAAAACTTTGATAAACCAACCACCTCTCACCACATAGCGACGCTGAGGAAAGATTAGGCAGATGCATCTGACTTAAATTTGCAGATAAAAAAAACTTTATTAATTTATATGTTCAAATAATGCCAGTTACATCTTAATCAAAGAAATTGGGACAACCTTCAGACAAATTCTAGAAAAAGCATTTTATCATACCATTATTGTTGATATGGACCTGAAACAAAGATGACTAATATATATGTTCATATAAGGTAAGTATGCGTTTATATCAGTCAATATTTGGAGACAATTTACTCGGAATCTACCATAAAGTCACATTTTTGGTACTGCAAGAAAACAATATTTTTAGATCCCCTCGGTGATTGTTTTTTATGTCCCCCAGTCTATACTGGGGGACATATCGTGTTTTCCCTGTCTGTTTGTTTGTTGGTTTGTTTTTTTGGTTTTTTGATTTGCACAAACTTTAACATTGGCCATAACTTTTGCAGATAGCAACTTGATATTTGGCATGCATATGAATCTCATGGAGCTGCACATTTTGAGTTGTAAAAGGTCAAGGTCAATGTCATCCTTCAAGGTCAAAGGTCAAATATATGGGTCAAACCGCTCAAAAGGGGACATAATGTTTCACAAACACATCACTTGTTTTATAAATCTTTTATCCATTTACAGGTACATACTTCAACAAATAATGTACAGGCTAACGAGTTCCTCTTAAATCTGTGACTCTTTTCATTTAAATGCATTATTTTTACAGTAAATTTATATTTGTTTACGTATTATTACGTTAATAAAGTTGCTGATTGTCAATAACCATATAGTTTGTTTTGTGTTACTGATTATTAATGAATAATGCATGTAATAACAAGTGTGTAACTTTGTAATCATATTAATGATTTCATTGAATAAATATTGTTTGAAATAAAATCAATTCTGTTTTGGCGTCAACTAGATTTTTGTCCCAAACGAGAATTAAAATACCCCTGCACCACTTTGGCTTAAGAATAGCAGAAATACCCATTTTAATTTTCTAATTTAAAGGGTACATAACTCAGAAATAAATGGATCACTGAAGGTTACAATTGTGTCGTGCACATATACATTTTATGCTGATAACACATTTTAAATTTTTAATTCAATTGCTTGAGAACTGAAAATTTTGAAGAAAAGTGTTCCTGTCAAATTTAATACATATAGTGTTTCTGTTATGAAATTGACAAAGTTTAAGGGAAAATAACTAGATCGCGTGGGGCAATCTTTTTAAATGTAGTATTTCCTATTTGCAAATAAAATCGATAATGATTCTATAATTGTTCAAATTAGTCAGAATTAAACTGTGGTAATCTGTATAGACCCACAACGTTGATAGCGGGTCATTTGGATAATTATTAAAGCGACCTATTAACATGAAATGAGGTTATTATGATTAGAACACGTGATCTAGCTTATGCTTAGATATCAATTTGCGACTGCTGATAGACAGGTTGTGGGTCACTTGTCAAAAAAATGTGTGAAGGGATTGACACTGTGCAGTTAATTGTTGCATAGCTGTCAATGCTATCAATGTCTTTTTTTTTAGATTGACTGGAACTTGCTGCATATTATTGTTGTCACTAGTCCATTCAGAAAGTAATGCTCCTAAACTGGGTGAAGTGTTTTTATTTGTCAAATCTATGTCGAGCCAATATTAATACAATGGGCGACAGCTATGATAGGAAAATAGTCAAACAACTGCAACACATGTATTACCAATCTATTTCTCTTCACACTACATATGCAACATTGAGAAAAAAAAGGATTACCATTAACTTGTTATATAACCTAAATACCAATTATCCTATTCATAAGATCCCGTTCTTTATAGATTAAAGTTGTGATTAGAATGTTTTATTTTTCGACTGACAGCACTCAAAACCTTGGTACACGCGAGCGTTCAACGAAATAATAAAACAGCGTGGCCTAAGGCTTTAGATCCTACCTTATTATTAATGTGATTATGTTTATAAATCTTGTTTTCTTAAGTGTTTTAAGTTTATTACAATATTTTATTTGCAGTAAGTTCATATTGTAATAAGCTCATTAATCAGTGTCTTTTGTTTCAATAATATATAACAAGAGCAGTCCCAAGGTTGAACGCTTGGCTATACGTCACCTTTAATTGCATAATGTACATTTTCTGTCCATAAACTTGCACAATGACACCTATGATAATAAAACCTTACACAACTAACCCTAGGATCAGATGATTTTAAATAAAGACCCCCAGGAGCACATTACCTTACACAACGAACCCTAGGATAACATGACCTTACGAAATCACCATTAGGATCACATTACCTTACAAAATTACCCCTTTGATCCCATGACCTTACACAATGACCCTTAGGATCACATGACCTAACACTTTGGCCACTAGGATCACATGACCTTACCAAATGACCCCTAGGATCACAAGACCTTTCATACTGACCATAGGCTCACGTGACCTTACACAATCACCTCTTTGATCACAACCCCTTTAACACAACGACCCATAGGGTTAAGAATTAACTGTTGTTTGAACGCATTTCATCCTGCTCATGAAGAGTGTTTACACAATTCTTCTTCGGAAATATGGCTGAAAACCTTTATATTTCAGGTATTTTTGAATACATGGCCTGTTTACACATTACAAATTAAAGGAACAACCGTTAACATCACATCAAGGGAAGGGAAACAATCATTATGATGGTTTGGCTAATGGAACAAAATCAGTTGCACAAAGCCACTAATGACAATGCCTACTACCCCCATATGATCCAAACTCTCTGCGCCGTTGACCTTGATCTAAAAACGACTTCGAGTGATTCTCTCTCTCCATTAACTATATTTTACTATTTTTTATAGCAACTCTTAATGCAAACCTTAAGTATAAACTGAATCCTACAGAATTTCAGATCTTATTATATTTTGTAAGTTGTTAATATGGAATATACTTACAGATTGTTCTTCCTTGTCTACAGAAAATTATCATGTATACAATTTATATGAATATATCATGGGCTTGCATTTTGGGGCAGCTTGGTAAGAGTCAATAGCACTGTTACTAAAATTAAATTTAAACAAAAATCGCTTTAATGACTTCAGTTAGGAATGAGGTATTGTGCTTAAATGTTGTGTATTGGTAGGTTTCATGCTGATCTAGTGAAAGATTGCAATTAGGGCCAACTAAACAATACTATTCGTGCTGAACAATCCATCTCATCTTTTTCATATTAGAGCACTACAAACTTTATCTAACCATCATCTAATATTATCAATATAGTTCATTGTGGAACACACAATAACAAATCCAGACTTGTTTATATTTAATCTGTTTACATTATATATAAGTAATTTATGACATGTATACTAATTACAATGAGCATTTAAGACTGCCATGTGATTACAATACATGTTATTATTCGTTACACACCAACGATGTCAAAACTTGCGCTATGGAAAACAAAAATCCATCGACATAATAATGCACATAAATACAGAATTTATAAAATTATAGTACATAGTGGATGTATGCAATTTATTACAACAATTGAAAGACAGAATTTATGAAATTTAAAGTATGATTTTCTAGCATTTGTAACAACGTCATTGTGTTACTTCTTTTCAATAATATTTTAAATGTCAACAAAGTATATTCAAGTGTTAGTTTAGCCACTGCTTGTTATTATTAACAAATAATTATAACTCTGCTACACGGCCTATACTTATCCTTTTGTTGCGTATTTTCGAAGGTGTAAAGCATCTATCAATTAATGCTAATTAAAATGCAAAAAGATACACAACATTCTATGTTGAAAATTCAAAACAAATATATTACCAACACAATTTCAAAAAAATACCAAATGTTAACATGTTAAAATTTCTTTGCTTTTGAACAAAATCAAATTCAATCTCTGGGCATGTTCTCTACATCATGTATGGTATTTTCGGAGGTCACAATCAACTCTATTATACAGCACAACAAAATTACGCACCCTCTTCAAGTTTTATAGAAAACATTTTTAATGCAATTTGAACTGGACTATCAATATCATTTGAAAATTGTGTATAGTAATGTTCATAATATTCATTTTTTATATTGCTCTCCAATGATCATTTCATATTCTGAGGTGCAATCTCCAAAACCTATAATTACGGTTGTAAAAAAATTCAAGGATCACTCATTAATTAAATCTGTCACAACATGTCATGTCGTGTGTAAATTAAATGTAATTGTATTTTTTTATTTTGGTGTGTAGGAAGGTTTGCATGTTTTTATATAGAGGTGGCTATTCTGGAATGTTCTGTGTGTCAAACGGACGAAATTAGACCGTTTGGATTCATAAATGATTAAAATGTTAAATGATGATTTCGAATATTTAGTAATTAGTTTCAATAGATGACCACTACTGTGTATGAATGTGTATTTATGTATTTATCGTTTTTATTGCCAAAAGCACTAAAATAAGGTCATCTGTTGAATAAACTGTATGTCTGCAAATTAAATAAAATGCACAACACGCGTGTTCATATCTGAAAATGTGTTATCGTCAAAATAATCGCTTTATCAAAAATACCCAATCTGACATAATGGTTAAACCTAAGAATACATAGGCATAACACTGAACATTATTTGGTTAAATAACTTAACAAACTTCCGGAGAACAGAAAGTAGCATTTCAAGTTTAAATGTAGCAAAGAATTTCTTTAAATGTTTTTTTTTTTTTTTTTTTTTACNTTTTTTTTTTTATAAAGACCAAAAAGTATGATCAGACCATAAGATCAGTGGATAATGATGTAATAAAGATGTGACACCATGTTATAAACAAATAATATTGGAAATGTATTTCTCTCACAGGAATTCTTTTGTTGAGAACAAAGAATTTACATATATGTTAATTTGTGCCAAACAAAATAAATATAAAAAAATAATAAAAAAATCATGTGATTGTTCTGACGTCGATATCGCTTTGTCCTCCATAGACCTTGGCACCGCACACGAATCATCACAAAAGTCCTCCCCATCTTACTCAAGACTATCTGCGAACATGTCATTTATAGCCTCGACAGTAGTGGTCGTGGTCCGTTTTGAGGCATCGTTCGTCGGAACGCTGTGAAAGTGTCCGTTATTCGTCTCATACGAGAGTGTAGGCGTGCTGCACAACCTGTTTTGAGTGGCTGTCGGCATGAATTGCTTTGCCAGGCTCCGCCCCGCCGCCTGCAGGGAAGGCATCGTATCCTGGCGTATGTTCTTGTGTGGCTGAAAGATCACGATGTACACCTTGGGTCCAAAGAAGCACACGAGTGCCACTGTGGAGCTGATACTCACGCACATGTTCAACGATGTGACCTCAATCTGAAATGAAAAGTACTGGTAAATGTTAATGATGCATTTAGTCTGCAAAAGTTGCACTTGAAAAGCAGGAGACTGTCTTATTTTTGAAACGATGTGCAACTTTATCACAGTTTAAAAAATTGAATAAAAATTTCATTATATAATTATAATATTAACCTTTATTATAAATAAAACCGGTTGCCTGTTCACATGGTGCTGAGAGGTCGCTATCAAATGTATACATGTTTTTGCATGGCATGAGTGCTATTAAGATTACAACTAAATGTTTAATTGGATAAATCGTTATTTCTAAGTATTTTTCTCGGCCCTGGCAACTTCAAAATAACGACATTCGACTTAAATTTCCTTTCAATCATGTCCTTTGATTTAGTAGCATATTTATCATATTTACTATGAGCTTAAAATTAAGTCGCAACTTCATTTTGTCATAAGATTATTGATAAGACAGGGCCCTGTCTTAATTTAGCTCATGAAATGTTACCAAAAGATGTGTCTCAATTATCAATTATTTGAAACATTTTCATAATTTTATATACAACATACAAGAGAATTCACCTCTACAGGAAACCTGGCAAAGTGAACTATAGCAACACATTTTACATTTTTACCAACAAACATATCTCACCTTTTAGATAGAACATACAAACCTTAAGTTGCAAACCTTTTTAATACTTTATTCTCGGGGACAAATTTGGGACAGTTTTTTTATATAAAGCTTTATGGAACGTTTTAAGTCTTTAATACCTAAACAAATCTATCAAATTTTTCTTCTCACCTTATATTCATGAATGGCACCGAAGTAATTGGTATGAACGCTAACGACAATGCACGTACTATACATCGTGAACGCTATATACTTGGTCTCGTTGGAATTCTGTGGAATCTTCCGCGTCTTAAATCCGAACACAGTACACACAATAACGAGAAGCATGTTATATGTGAGCGATGGCAGGATATTAACCTGGCTTGCTTTACACGTGAGCACCAACGAGTCTGTGTAATGTTTCACATACATCGTTTCTGGCTTTTCGAACCCAATCCAGGTGAGTCCACCTACGACCTGAACTGAGACCAGACACAAACAGATGCAGATTTGCAACCGCGGACTCGTGTAGCTGGGCTTTTCACCATTGCCTTCACCCCTCGTTTGAATATTCGGTATATTCGGTTCGTCTTTTGAGAATCGAAGCATATATCAAGCACAGGGAGATTCCTAGAACGAATCATTTTATTGAACAGATGATTATCGAGGGTCGCGCAAGAAGGATGAAAGTCGTGGCGTATGACATGAAAATTCCGCTCAACATAACGTAACAGAGCTCTCGCCCGGACGCCATGATCAGCGGTGTATTATTGTACTTGATAAACACAAATATTACGAAAGCAGCTGCCAACATTCCAAGCGTTGACACTGAAACGGGAAGCAGCACCTAGAGTGAGTCCCAGTTGAGATGCACAACAGGGAGCGGTATACACAACGTGAGGTTCGTGCTTGGTCGGAAGCCACTGGGACAGTCCTCGCAGGTGTTTTCATTCTTCAGTCTCTAATGTTCAAGGCAACCGATACACACCCATCAACAGCTATCACTCTCTCCTGTGTTATTTTTCGCGTAACCGACCGGGTATTCCTCGCTACATACGGACCTTTGTGACTCCGGGGCGCTGTTTCGGAATCGAAGGGAGTTGTTGAAAATGACCAATCTGGAAACGACATTATTATTTGTTGTTTAAACATGTACTTACAATAATATTATTTAACCTAAACCATAGTATGATCACATAATAAATTACTCCAGTGTATTTTCTGTTATCATTATTGAAATAGAAAAACATTGTTTTCAAAATGATCGTTAACAATAAATAACAAGAAACATGGGAACGCCACAAAACCAGTGTTTACAATTTTATGTTTTTATTTACCTCGCAATCCAAGCAAGGTATGCATGTAACCGACATACACTCAACCGAGACTAAGGCTTTTGAGCGGGAAACAGTGCTCATAATTTAAGTCACAGTGATATAGACCTTGATCCAATTGGTCCCAAATTCCATGCTAGGTATGCATGTAAACTAAGAACATAAAGATTTCAGAACAATACCCACATACAAAATCAAGCTTTTGAGCGGGAACAGATTTTTTTTTTTTTTGTTTTAAACAATGACCTTGATTTTTAGCCAATGAACTGCTCTTACATGCTCTTACATGGAATCCAAGGCTGTGTATACACCTAAACTCCCTCCATGCACTATTTCAGCACAATATCTTCATTCAAACTCAAGTTCTATACCAGAAAATGTGTTTTCTATTTTTATGAAAAGTCCCAAGCTAAGTCTGCATATAAGCAAACTACACACAAAATGAAAGTGCAATCCGTCAATCAAAACTTGTGTAAATCAACGAAGATTTTTTTCTATGTTTAGTTACATTGATTATGACCTGACTGGGACGAAACTTTACACATATGCATAAAGGCCCGTTTTCCAGGACCGAGGCTAATTTATTTCACCTGTCAGTCCACTCGCCAATATGAACATAGTTGAAGTGACCATCGCTGAAGTACTGGTACTGGAAGATGTCGTGTTTGCCTAGGCTGTCACCCGTGTCATCAAACTTCACCCCGTCTCCACTGATACCTGCAAAGTTAATGTAAGGTTAGTTCATTAATAAACATTTAGTTATGTCAACCTTTTAATCATTTGTAAAGTGTCGTCCCAGATTAGCCTATGCGGATTGCATAGGCTCATCTGGAATGACAATGTATGCACATACATTAAGCTCAGTTTTTATATAAATGGCAACCCTTGAAACAGCTATAAACAGGCTCAATACAAATATATTATTAGTTTAACATTTATATCATGAATTTTACTTTTTAATCAATTCATGGGAATGAAAATATTTGTTTCATACTATCACTAGGGTTTACTTTTCTTTTTTACGAAACATGTTTTAAATAAATACCAATGATAAAACAAATGTTATAACTGTCATTAACGTCATTTTATACTCACCAAAGTTCATCAATAATACATACATAGTATTACTTACAGCCCATGAAAACAAATGCACATAAAATTCAATGATTTACCCTGTGACTGTCTGGGATTTCTCTCATATCAGCTATAATCTTCCTATATCAGCACGTGGCTGTCTTCAATCTTACTTACGTTGTCCACCATGCAGTCGACAGAAAATTTATCAACTTTGTAATACAGTGTAAACTATTACAACATATGCGATAAAAATTGATAGCAAAATCGTTAGCAGACATAGAAATATGGACATTCTTGACAAATTGGAGACATTACTTGATTCTATTATATCAAAGTTAACTCAGGTTGATTCATCTTACGATAACATTTTATTGCAACAACTACAACTATATCAGAACCACAACAACTACCACTTTCACTTCCAATTGCAATCCCACTACAACTGTTTCTACTACTACCAATTTAACTGCTATTATCACTTCCACTACATCTTCAACCACCACTACTGCTTTATCTTCTACTACTACTACTACTACACATGCCAACACCATCACCACAACTACAACAAATGCTTACACCACTGTAACTACAACTGCAACTCCCTAAACCATGATACTACATTAACTGCCACTACCTACGCTACTACCATTGCAAATGCTACTCCCTTAACCATGATATTACAATAACTGCCACGACCTCCACCACTACCATTACAACTGCTACTTCCACTCCCAGTACGAATACCTACTTGTCAGTTTTGATCAATATTTAGTTTTGAATCATTAATAATGTAACTGATTCAAGATTTATAGAGTTATATTTGCCAGTAGTGAGTGCAGAGATAAAATAAATTTGTAAATAACAATCGATGTTTGTTTAACATGTTTACCCCCAATATATGTGCAACTGTTTAGGGATTTTTTGATATGGACAATTATTAAGAGATTGTTTAGAATTGCAAGCCCCTGTGACCTTAATTGTCGACTGGTTGAGTGCAAAACCAATAAGGGTGTTCCTTTTCTCCGAAGTAGCCAGAATCTCCCCCCCCCCAAAAAAAAAGCCACGCGCGAAGCATAAATTCCTCAGATTTTTAATCAATGTCCTGAATATTAGTTTAAACACATTTCATGGTGGAGTTGATAAATGATATATCCTTTTGTATTGTGAAAAAAGAATTTCAGTGAAGAATGGTAGATTGTTGCCAAAATTAGAAAATGCCACCGAAAAACAGCACACACTTGATGATAAGTACACATTTCAACAAAATAAACATGCTTAGAAATAGTGCAATACAGTGTTTGATATTACAGCATGTAGAGTATTAACTTAGTGTTGAATACTGAAATGTTGATAGTATTCAATGAAATATGAACGAAGATAGATTATGATTAAATAGGTGGTATGCATGATGTTGAAGAAACTTTTATTTCCGATAAGGGCACGTCGGGTAACGGAGACTCTTACAAATTTGGCACTCTATATCCGAGTTTTATCTTGAACTTGAAATGCGTTTGTTTACATTGTTACTATTTTTACCAATGTGTTTATTATTCCAGCATGGATAGTAATTACTGTGGTATACATGATGTTGTAGACGTTTTTGTTCCCGATAACGCACACGTCGGATAACGGAGACTTTTAACACATTTGGCACTCTGATATATTGCAGACCGGCGATATTGACGGTGTAATACCAAGGAAGCAGACATCGCGATACATGTATATAAACTTCAACGTTAAAATCGATTTAATAAAACATAAAAATGGTAAGATTTTAATCCACAAGATGTCGTGTCTTAATTGAATATGCCATGAAAAACTAAATCATGCCTATTTTCCAAATGGATAAAAAATGAAGAAAATTGTCGGTGATTCGTTTTTAACTTACAACAGAAATTGTTAATTATTGCCTACTTACTATCACAGTATTCATCTGCGAATTTTAAATTTCTGGTTCACTTAATTATTGTGTTATATCTGTTATTAAGTGTCGGGTAATCGGGAACAGAAGTGGGATTGTCATTTTAATGATCGGCTACAAGTGTCCATGCAAATATGGCATCCGACTCTTGTAACATTAATAACGTCAATAAACAACAAATTTAACATGTTGTAACATAAAAAGACATATCGATCTTTTAATTCGAAAAGAAAACACATTCTTTATTTATTCGTAAGTATTTTAATCTTGTTGAAATATGTAATGATAATCATGTTTATGCTGATTTTCGATAGCATTTGATCGAGTATCGTTGTCGTTCGTTTTTCCGCGTGTTTCTTTCTTCCCAATACGAGTGGTATACCATTAATCAGCCAAACAATGATCCGTATCTGAAAATCCAATGAATAAAACATCAATGGAAAAAAGCTAAAGAACTCGTCTTTCGCGCGTTGCGTTTGTTGTTATCTGTTATCGAAGTGCCACCCGTTATCAAAGTATCCGCATGACCGGCGTGAACACGTTGGTAATAGTTCACAATAATTTTTTTCTCATTTGCAGACTTTGTTATAATTTAGACATTCATCCAAAACCAAGTGCACAAGGGATCATAATAAAATATAGTTTTCATTCTCCTAAATAAATCACTAACACTTAAAGACATAACTCTTCAAGCAATTGTGACGAAAACCAATACTTTGCTAAGATAAATCAAACATTCCTTTGAATCTTCAATGTTTTTTTAAATAGCAGAGTGGCAATAATATAGGCAGGAACGAGCAGTAAAATACATTCATTTTGAGATACAATCTCATAATCTTGTACCTAATGTGATTATATATTGAATTATATTGGTGATTTATTTTGGTGAAATTTGTTTCTCTGTGAAACTCAGTCTGAATAAAAAAGGTTCAATCTAGAGACTAGAAACTGATCGAAAAATTCCCAAGCATCTTGACCTGTCTAGCCAAGAGTAGAATCCAAGATAGGTCTCCATGCAAGCTTGTGATATCCAAAGTTTTCTCAACATTGGCCAATACACACGTAAGTTATTTACTAAAATAACATGTTTGACACTGCCCATCCACCATATCTCAATCCCATCTTACAGCCAGAAATATCATTTTGGTTTCACCTAGTTAAATATTTACCAAATATCCAGACGTTCCGAGATATATACCAGTAAAGGAGACATTGCGTATATAGTGCAGTACATCCTCCGAGTTTAGTACGCCACGCTCGAGACACTCGTGTGGGGTGGAGGGACACACTGCCTGCAGTAGGTTGTGGATCGCATACGCCAGGGCATACACTGAGTCTTTGACGTATGTCCTCTTTGTCTAAATAAAATGATCGCAATTGATCCAGGAAGACAAAGTCACAGAAAATTTGCATCAAATGGTTCTTAACATATTTGCAGAATGTTGTATTTCTAAAAAAAAGAATATTTGTTGGTTTTGGATGATTTGATTAAATAGTGATCACATAAAAAGGGACTATAAGATGATTGTGGTGTTCGCATGAGTTGTCTTGACTGTGGTATTCGCATGAGTTGTCTTGCATGAATTGATCGTGTGGCCTTGTATTTCATGAGCTAGCAGTAAGATTGGAATACAATTTCGCATTATCAAAAGTGCTATAAAACTAATTGCACCAACACCGTGCAATATTCCTTTTATCATAATACCCTCGTACAATGAAAAGGCATCAAAACAAGTTATCAACAAAGCATTTATGATGCAAACATTCCAAACATAAAACTAGCACAATACTGACCTACTAGAATATTTACATGCCATCAGGACGTCACAATAATGTGTAAAGCAATGACGTCATTCAAAAGGCAGGCTTTTCGCCATTCAAATCTTGTATTTTACGTTTGACCTTCAAGTGTGGTCTTGATCTTTAATTATTTTAGCTCCAAAATAACAAATTCAAAGATAGCGCCAATAGTTACATGTGCACTGTGTTTTGTTTGTTTTTCGCTCAAAGCTGCAGTCAAATATAGACTCCCAATATTCACTAAACCATGGGTCTCTCTCGGCATTGGAAAGGTCAAGGTCAAGGACATATTCATCGAATTCTTAAAATATAATTATTTTTATATAAATCACTGCCATTATTAAAATGGAGGTTAAACATACATTTAAGGTTAAACAATCAAAGACCTCTTCTTTAAGTATATTTTATATCATGAATATTTATAATTATAACCACTGGCTTAGAGGTAAATACTTTTTAAATTTTTAACATGGGTTAATTGAATATTATAATTCTTAAGCTTTATCTATATAGTTTTTTACAGCATCTTAATTGTTCAAATAGTCCATAAATATACCATTGCTGAGGTAAATGTTTCTTTATTAACCTATTTCTCAATTTAGCCACAAGTATATCAAACGTTCAGTAACAATAAATCAGAACGTTCTTCTAATATATCCTCTCATTATGCAAGCTGGATTCCCTTCAATCTTTATTTAATCCGTTCTTAACCAACCATGCTGTCAAATCATGCAAGTAGGAAATCATGGAAAAATCTCAATTCTGAGGGACTTCTTCTTGGTCATAAAGTCAGATTTCTTCCACAATGTTCTATTTGTAATATTTATAATTTAATTTCTCAACACGAATTGAAACAATTTAGGATGTTTTTCTATTTATTATTCACTGCTGGATTAAGTCAAATAAAACAAGTTAGGAATTTTTTCTCTATTTATTATTTACTGTTGCATTAAGTCAAAAACAAGTAAGGTTTGTTGTTACAAGTATTTTATTTCAGAAGATTGTCTTAAGTCAACAACAAACCAAACAGCAAGTTTTCGTGTCTCCACATATACATGCGGATATTAATGCTTTTCATTTTGAAAGTATCAGGTTGCAAAATTAAGATCAAACTACTACTCTGAATATGACACAAAAATAAATAAGAATTGATAAAGAGATCGACAATTTTAAAGTTTGCCAAACAAATGAATGCAAAACAACACAACATTAGTATTGTCACTATGTAAATCAACCTAAACACAGTAACACTTTAAAGGGGCTGTAAACCACGAATGACGGCAAAAGAAAAGTTATAAAATACCGTATTTTTTACAATTATTAGTTTATATTGATTAAAATATCATGACTGGTATATTACATTACTTGAAAAAAGTTCATATTTACAGTATATTCGGTAATAAAATTTCGCGATGTGAAATCAAAAGTACATCGCGAAAATAGGTGACATAACGATATACACACTATAATTAACGCAAGTAGATTTATCATTACATATATAAAATATATACAATTCACTACGCATGCACAATTTGCATTCCTTGGTTTACCACGTGACGATGATGATCAATCTACTTGCGTTATTTATAGTTAACTGGTAGTTACCCGGTATGCATACCAAGTAAAAATAAATAAAAAAACATTTTATATTTTTTTATCAAGTAATGTTATATACCAGTCGTGCTATTATAATCAATATAAACTAATAATTGTAAAAAATAGGTATTTTAGAACTTTTCTCTTTTCGTCATTCGTGGTTTACCGTCCCTTTGAAAGAATGTACTATAACAAATAGTCCAAGCTACCCAATAAACATCAATTAGTCTAACAAACGCATTAATCTTACTTCGTAATAAACTACTTAAGAAATTACCCGTTTCCATTTTTCAATCCCCCCCCCCAAAAAAAAAAGACTTATTCATATAATATCAACACATTAACGCTTGTGAACTCTATAAGCATTAAATGACTCACATGAATTGTGTACTTATGTGTACGCAGGTTTTACAAATGATTAAATAACAGTAAAACATTATTGTGATATTCTTGTTTTTATATCACCCAATTCCAGAAGTAAATTAATCTACATATCAAAATAGGACATTTATATATTCATGCCTAGAGAGTAGCATTAGGGCCCATATTCACAAAACAATTCTTAGACTTAAGACTAAAAATTTGACGAAGAATCTAGGAATCATACTTAGGTTTTGATATTTACAAGCTAAAAATCGTGGGTATATCATTAACACACTTTCCACGAATACACAATTGTAATTTTAGTTGTGAACTGCCACCATAACTTTGAAGAAGTTTTAGAACATTTAACGTTTTAGAAAAATCTTTATTTTAAAACTTTAGTCAAAGAATCAATTGGTTAATATGGGCCTTGGTTAATTTTGGTGAGATATATATTGCTAAAAAGTGGCATGTATGATGGAGGAAACATATAGTGGTGCCATATAACAACATAGTCTAACCTTCCCTCTATGACCCTGCGTTTGGGAAGCATACTGGCAGCAAGCACTTCCTGTCCGTACACGGGGTGGATCTTAGCGCCCCAGCTGTTGCCTACCAGAAGCGTACGCTCCGTGGTGCGGTTCATTCGGCACAGCGTTGAGAGAAGCGTGCGGCAGTTGTCCTCATTAACGAACATGATCACTGCGGGCGCCTGAGATATAGACGGTACTAGGTTAGCGTTGCCAAAAAAAAAGAGCAGTAAACGAATCAAATGAGTAAATTTATTTATCTGTAAACTATTCAAGGCAGAAAATTTGATGTTGGCGTGCGCTATTTATCAAAATGTTTTGACAAAGATTTAATGGGGTAATACAAGTACATTAAAACAGTAATTTCAAAATCTCATTTCTTTCTTTTTTGTCACTATATTATAGTTTGGTAAATATAATTTATCTTAGCTTATTTTCGGCGAGCATATCATTTACAATATTGTCAAACTCTGCGTCAGTTGCAAGTCTAGAAATCTTCCAGGACTGAGCAACACAGATGCCTGAAAACATGAGAATACATTTATACTAACATGTCACGGATGTAGCCTTCCAGTCATATGGGCTGTGGAAGACACATGCTCACATGTCATGGGTGAAGCCTCCTATTATCAACATATGCATTATAGAATGTGGAGGACACTGCACCGCTAAACTGTCATGGTGTAGCCTCTTATATGCCATATAGGCTGTGTAAGACAATTAGAGGATTGCGTGTAATGGGTGTAGCCTCATATAGGACGTATAGGCTGTGGAAGACATTTAGAGGCTAACATGTCATGGTGTAGCCTCATATAGGTAATATAGGCTGTGGAAGACACTTAAAAGCTTACATGTCATGGGTGTAGCCATATAGACTGTGGAATATATTTAGAGGCTAACATTACATGGGTGTAGCTCCTATATGCAATATAGACTGTAGAAGACACGTAGAGGCTAACATATCATTGTGTAGCCTGCTATAGGCCATATAGGATGTGGAAGACATTTAGAGGCTAACATGTCATAGTTGTAGCCTCTTATAGGACATATAGGCTGTGGAAGACACTTAGAGGCTAACATGTCATGGCTTAGCATCCTATACCTAATATAGGCTGTGGAAGACACTAAGAGGCCAACATGTCATGGGTGTAGCATCGTTTAAGTCATATAGGCTGTGGAAGACACTTAGAGGTCAACATATCATGGGTGTAGCCTCCTATATGACTTATAGGCTGTGGAAGACACCTGGGGTCTACCATGTCAGCGGTGAAGCCTCCTACATGCCATTATAGGCTGTGGAAGACACTTAGAGGCTAACATGTCATGGGTGTAGCTACCTATAGGCCATATAGAACGTGGAATATATTTAGAGGTTAACATGTAATGGGTGTAGCTCATATATGCAATATAGGCTCTAGAAGACACTTAGAGGCTTACATATTATGGTGTAGCCTTATATAGGCCATAAAGGCTGTGGAAGACACTTAGATGAAAACATGTCAAGGTTTAGAATCATATAGGCCATATAGGCTGTGGAAGACATTTAGAGGCTAACATGTCATGGTTGTAGCCTCCTGTAGGACATATAGGCTGTGGAAGACACTTAGAGGCTAACATGTCATGGCTAAGCATCCTATACCTAATATAGGCTGTGGAAGACACTAAGAGGCCAACATGTCATGGGTGTAGCCTCGTATAAGTCATATAGGCTGTGGAAGACACCTGGGGTCTACCATTTCAGGGGTGAAGCCTCCTATATGCCATTATAGGCTGTGGAAGACACTTAGAGGCTAACATTTCATGGTAGAGCCTCATATAGGCAATAAAGGCTGTGGAAGAAACTTAAAGACTAACATGTCATGGTTTAGAATCCTATACGCAATATAGACTGTGGAAAACACTAGGAGGCTAACATGTCAAAGGATGCATTGTTTTCGCAATATAGGGTGTGGAAGACACTCGGAGACTAACATGTCAGGGGTGTAGCCTCCTTTATCCCATTACAGGCTGTGGAAGATACTAAGAGGCTAACATGTCATGGATGTATCCTCCTGTAGGAAATATGGGCAGTGGGGGACACTTAAAGGCTAAAATGTCATTGATGTAGCTCCCATATACACAATAAAGACTGTGGAAGACACTTAGAGTCTTAAATGTTAGAGGTTTAGTCTTGTATAGGTCATTTAAGCTACGGAAAACCTTACAGTCTGGCATTTGGAGTTGTAGCCTTGAGTTATAGGTAATTGAGGCTGCAGATGCTTGATATTAAAATGTCAGGGGTATAGCCTCCACTATGACCTTATAGGCTGTGAAAGACACTTAGAGGTTGACATGTCAGGGGTTAAGCATCCAATTATTCATATAGACTGTGGACGACACTAAGAGTTGTTGGCAACAATTGCAATATAGTCTCCAAACGATACTTGAGGTAAACATGTACCGGGTACGTGGTGTAGCCCTCTACATGCAATATAGGCTGTGGGAGATACTTCGAGTATTGCTAGTCAGAGGTATAGCTATCCATATGTCATATAGCCTGTGGAAGACACAAGTTAACATCAATCAGTCGACAGAATTGTTCTCCCTTTTCCTCCCTTCGGATTTCACCTCAATCACACCCCTGATTATAAAAGACGTAACAGTATGGGCTAACTACATACTGACGTACAAGTCAATGATTTAATAGACAAAAAGATAGACACATTTCAATATGCTTCTCTAATCCTAAGAAACTAGGGGCATAAAAACTATGGCGAATTGTTTGAGGTTGTAAGTTTTTTGCATGCAATAAGTGCGCGTTAAATTTGTGCAACTGTACCTATGTCATAATAATAGATAATTTAATGTGTACCTAAATAACGACATAAGTTTATACTTTATTTTTTTGATAAACTACAAATGCATTTTGAAATGTTATGTCTCTTTTATTTTTTTTCATTTAATTTACCATGTTTGACATTTACATAAACATCAGTTACATTTGCATACATATAACATTGGTTATATACCATATAACACCGTCATTCAGAATTGTTTTGAGATTAACACAAGTGTGAAAAAAACAATATACAGTGCAATCATTCATAATAGTTCACACAGAGGCAAACAATATGCATGTAATCAGGCGGATTTACACTCGCTGCCACGCACATACATAAACACACACACAGCACACATGCACACACACCTACACACGCACGCACGCACGTACGCATACACACAATACAGCATTTGTTTGAATAATGCAAGTAAAAAATAATAATGAATTATTTAAAAAAAACATGTTCAATACATAATGAAAAAAAGTTATTGATTCTGTTATGGTTAGAACTTCGTGGTTGATGTGTGAAATATAAACAAGTTCCTTTGTTGAGAGCATGTCCCTTTAATGCTCATTTATCAATTTCAGTCATTTTTTGATAAAATAGTAATATCTGTACCCATATACATAAAGCCTCGGTATCAGGTAATCATCCTTCACATGACACCAGTTCATAAATTAGAATTACAATGCTGATTAAAAAATCAAAAGATTTAAAGTGACAAAAATGGCGTCCAATTTTGAGAGTTCATTTCACAGAGGGTCAGATTTGTTCTTCGACATTTCATGTTTTACCTGCCAGGGAAATGACAAAAACAGGGAGGCTGAATTTTACTGTGAGGAGTGTTCTAAATTTTATTGTAGTGAATGTTTTGAATACCATAACTTTCTTTACAAAAAGCATGTTACATTATGGAAAAAGAACATCAGACAGTGGCCTGTTTCAAATGCAAGATTGGATGTTTTAGAGCATTGTCAGAAGCACAAGAAAGAACTGACAGCATTCTGTGAGAGCCATAATGAGTTGCTGTGTCATCTCTGCCATATCTACAATCATCAGTAATTATAATTGTTCTGTATACAGTTTTGGTTTCTATTAAGTAATATTTCAAATAAATGATACAAATAAGGCGATTCTTTTACAGAATATCTGTGGGATATATAGTGTATTTGTTCTTGCAGAAAATGCAGCCATGTGTTAGTCCTAGCTGATAAAGCGAAAGATTTCCTTCAAAATAGAGAGTTTAAGCAATTCTCAACGACTGTCGACAAACTACACGAACAGTTGATTCAGAAGAAAAATGATTTTAAGGAACGTATGAAGTCCCTTAAAAAGAACTACAATAATATTCTAAAAGAAGTCAATGCTCTACGAAAGGACATTAACAATTCTTTGGATCAACTGGAAAAAAATACCAAGAAGGAGTTGGACACGTTACTGGCTACCATGAAGACTTCTATTCAAACCGACATTGATCACTGCATAGAGTCAAAACAATGACCTGTGCACAAGAAGATTGGCAAAACATAAGGGATAAAAGCGAAACCATCCATTTGATCATGTATAGAAAATGCCTTTACAAGTCCCTCACAACTGAAGCAGTTTTGAAAGAAATGAGAGCAACAAATGAGGTAAAATTGTCATTTTGTCCTGATAAATTAATTAAACAAACTCTGTCCACCCTCTGAGGATTGGGACAGATACTAAACAATGAGAAGCAAATACAACCTGCTGAAAGAACAACGCAGGACACAATTACCAGACCATCAACACCCAACAAACATGACCTATTATCTATCCAGTCTGACATTGGAGACCAAACAAGTACTTTAAATAACTAAGTTCTGGTGTCCAATGCTTACTTGGATTCATCAAGACATTTAGACCCTGGAAACCAAACAAGTACCATGAACAAACCAGAGTTGGCGTCTAATCCCGTCTCCAGTTCATCAATGTCTCAATCTGGAAACCAAACAAGTACCATGAACAAACCAGACTTGGTGTCTGATTCCATATCAAGTTCATCAAGCAAACCTCATTCAGAACACCAAACAAGTGCTGAGAATAATCAAGATAAATTGTTTAACCATGTTTCAGGCCCATCCTGCAAGCCAACCTCTGAAACCAAAACAAAGGATGTAAACAAACCAGGTATGGTGTCTAATCCAGATTCAAGTTCATCCCTACTTTCTCATCTTGCAAACCAAACAATTGCTGTTTACACATCAGGTAAAGTGTCAAATCCAGTGTCCAGATTGTCCAGCCAGGCTGAACCTAAAACACATACAAGTGCTGAAAACAAGTCATCTCATGTATCTGATCCAAACACAGTCATTGAGGGGAAGAAAAGCAAGATGTTCAGGGTGAGAATGACAAGTGATTCACAGATATGCTTGATATCATGTATCTGTGAGGCAGCGAATGGACTCAGGACTTTAAGGTGGTAGAATGCTATGACTTGCCAAATGCACCAAGGTTCATGTGTAGCATAAACTCCAGTCTGGTGGGTGTTATTGTGATGAACGACGGGGTCCACTTCATCAAAGTGACCGATGGTAAACTGGTACAGGAGAGGAATATTTAGCCCCAACCTAACTGTTTCTCCATTGTCCATCACCAGGGCAGCCTGTACATTTCACAAGGTAAAGCACTGAACCAATACACTATGAGCGGGAGACTGGTGTGCAAGATAAATGAGGAAACATCATGTGATGATGTGTTATTTCCCATGCTTTCTGACAACTTGAAGAAGCAGTAAGCTATTGAAACAAAATTATGTTGAAAAAAAGAATGTATGCTACAAAAAAGGTTCCATTATTTAACCGTCAACAACCAATTTAAAATATGTGATATTGCCCAATAAATAAATGGAAACTAAAAGTTTAAATTACAAATATTATGTTATTAATTTGTTTAATCCATACCAGCCTCAAATTATTGGGCTAAAAATAATATAAGCCTAACAAGATTGCCCAATTATAAAAGCTAATATGACTTCACCTTATTAATGAGGTTTTAAAAATTGACTTTAAAATGTAATGAAGCATATTGGAGTGTAGATAGCTTCAAACAGTTACAATATATAAGCTTATCTAAGGATAAGCCGAGCTTATTCTTATTTTGATTGCTCAATTCTTTTATCGTCCACCGATTTTTAATATAAGCTGAGTTGTTCACCTATTTGATGGCTTTTGAGATGTATTGGAAAGGTTCATGCTCTATTGGGCTAGCAAACAAACATGATTCTCAGCAAATATTATAGTCAATTAATAATACTACATATCTACATATATGTTTAGTTTATATTGTTGTTTCTTGCAAACAAATGGCAATTCTCTTTGGTTAACATATGTTAAGTTTCATCAAAAGTTTTATTTCTAAATATGACATACAATAATAAATCTGGAATGTGTATAGTATACTGTCACATGACCAATGGTTCAATCCGTTGTATCCCTCAATTCAATTTCTTTTTTTCATATAAAAATATCATTGTTATCTCCCTGTATGCATAGTCACATCCTGCGCAATAAGTCGAGATGGAAACAGGATTTACGAGGCCGATCTCGACCGTCAACAGCTGTTCACTTTGTCCAGGGATGACAAAGTGATTTCCACACTGGCTGACCCTGCACTGCAGTTGCCGTATACGTATGACCATTATCCCCTTCATGTGACAGACGCAGGACAAGTTCTGTATGTAATACGGGCTCAAACATAGTTCCCCAGTTGGATAGAAATGGGAGCCAGATACTGGCAGAGGTGGTGACAGAGAAGAATGGTGTTAGAAGGCCAGTATCTGTCAACTACAATAAACACAGTGGAACACTCATTGTGGGTATGTTAGCAAATGACAACATAGCGGTGTTCACCCGGTGAGTGCTGAAATATGTTTTTATATTAGACTTAATTGTATGGAACTTTAGAAATGTACGCATTTGTGTTGTTCACCTAACAATACAAAGTTATTGATAGAAATTTACTAATTATATGATACGCATTTGCAATCATTACGATGTTTTTGATTGTTATAGTGTCATATCACGATTTATAGGATAATTATTGACGCATTCAATCACACTGACCTAATCATCATGGTTATACCAATACTGACAGGGTATGCAATCAGCAATTCACTTTGTATTGGCTATGGCAATTAAATACATGCAAACATCAGCTATGTCAATCTGTATTAGGTTAAACAATATGCGAGCAACGGATACGGCGACTGTTTATAATGATGAAAATTATGTAATTTAAAAAAATAGTTCATAAATAAATAAATATAACAGCTGTAAAACATATGCTTTTAAGTTAATAAGTTTTCATTTACGTTTATAAAACCCCCACGTATGAACTCATCATTTATTCTACATGTGTGATATCTATGTTTAATTGAATTGTTTGGATATGATTTACGTAAATAAATGTACATATACAGTATGACATTCTTGAATGCAGGACACGCTTGATTGATTATTAAATTCTTTTGACATTATATAATGTTCAGATATGCATTTTTATAATGCAAAGAATACTAGAAATACACAGTAGTTAAAGGTTACTATATTACATGTTGTTGTCAAATAATAAAATGTCATACCCTTGTAAACTATGGCATGCATATTGAACGAATATTTCATTTTACAAAAACCTTGATAAACCAACCACCTCTCAGCATTGCCTTGAAGCAAGATAAAACAGATGTCTTGGCTTATATTTGCAGACCAAAATTGTTTTGTTGTCAATCATGTGACGGAATTATTCCACTTCATCATAATCAAAGAAATTAAAAAAAAACTTGGAGGAACATTTAGGACATTCTCATACCACTATGTTAATATGGACCTTATACAAAGATGAATGTATTTATTATCGTTGTGTGAATAAATAAACTGGTTTTACAGGTTTTTTGAAGGTGATACATGTTCAATGGTGCGGAAATCAAGATTTCCCTTTGCACAGATTTGTAGGTTTTGTCATTCGACAGGCAAGCAGGGTAGAGAGAAGTCGTAATTTAGATCGTTTTATTTTAGTTCTACCACGTTTAATTGAGAAACCTGAATTATTATTTATTTATTTATTTTTTGTGTGTGCCGTATTAGCGTTTGCAATTCGTTAATATGGACAGCCACTAGGAGAGGAATGGGTGCGGACAGGGCTGACAAAGAAAATGGTCACACGGAGCGACCACGTGGTAGCAGTCAAGAAGGTAGGCCCTCGGGGGATAGGTAGGAATTGTTCGATGTGTTTGGTTTGTTTCGCAACTATTTTGATACTCAGTTGTCATCGTTAAAAAATGAACGTACAATCCATAAAACATTTGATAAAATTGAGGTGCCTGTTT